>JAGKTI010000110.1:148356-189517 GCA_018397915.1 Birgus latro
GCGGTCCAGCTGGTCCTCCGTAAAGTTGCTTACCAGAACTCTGAAGATGGACACAGTATAATATTGTTTTTATCAATATTATCATCACCATCACCACTTTCCTCCTCCTCCTCCTCCTCATTATTGTCATCATCATCATCATCATCATTACCACTGTCCTCCTCCTCCTTCACCATCATCGTCATCATCATCTTAACCTCTTTCTTACTACCTAAGGATGAGGTGGGGTAGTCTCCAGAAAATAAGGAAGTAGAGAGCTCAAATATGGAAGACCCATCAACTTGTTTTTTATGTTCCTTTTTGCTGTTAAATCCACAATACATTATGGAAAAAGTCCTTAAGCTACATTTGTGTGTGTGTGTGTGTGTGTGTGTGTTGGAGAGGGATGCCTTCATGTGGTGGCACTGATATAACCAGGGGCTCAACTGCATGACTGCACAAATGCCTCTCAGTTACTTCTCAGTCACCAAAAGGAGGATGGTGGACTGCAGGAGGTGGGTAATTTAAACCTGCAGTCCACTGGGTTTAGTTTTCAGATGAACCTGAGTCCACAACAACAACATTCTTACTATACAGTATACTGATGATTCTGGAGAGGGATGTCTTCACGTGGTGGCACTGATATAACAGGACAAGTTTTCCTACTTGGTTTTACAAATGTCCTTCAGCTCTCTCCCTAACCCTCTGAAAAGAGGGTGGTAGACTGCTTTAGGAGGGCAACTTCAGCCTGCAGTCCACCAGATTCTCATTTCATATCAACCTGGAGTTACAATAACAACAGCAACTACTACTACTACTATATTACTAAAAATGCAAACACCATGGATCCTTACTGCATACGCTCCCTCTCCTCTTCCTCCTGCTCTTTCTTGCTCTTGCCCTCCTTCCTGCGTTCGGTGCGACTCGAGGGGGGCTGTGGGGTGGCAGGCTTAGGCAGTAAGATGTCTCCTCCCTCCACCACATCAATCTCTGCCTCTTTTCCACCTCCCCATTCTCCACCTTTCATTAAAATCACACAGTTTATTATTGTAAATTCATCCACTTCAATCTCCATCTTTTTTGTCCCTCTCTATCCCCACCTTTCATTAAATTCACACTCATTAATATTCAAAATCTCTCTGCCACATGTCACCACCTCTCTTCCACCCGCCCATTCTCCACCTCTCTTCCACATGCCCATTCTACACCTCTCACGAGGATGACACACATTAATATTCTTTTCCTCCATTTTTTTGTTCAGCTTGTACAATGGGTCACAATAGTATCGATGCACAGGGGGATGCCTACTGAAAACATTCGAACAATTGCTGACATTACCGTTTCACTGTGTATGAACAATGTCTGTTTATGTAAACATAACATCTGCTATTTCTGCATAAGGATATTGCTAATTGGTGATATATGACACCTCTCGACATCAGGGCTACCAACGCGTGGTAGGTCAGACACTAATATTTCAGTGACCTTAGTTCTGTGGTCCAAAATGTTTCACGCATATTGTGCACCGATACTTGTGACCCACTGTACATTAGTCTCCTTTTTTTCTCTTCACAATTCAATATTATTTCTATCTAGTAGTTACCACACAGTTTTTTTTGTTTCCTTTCTTTCATTTCACAATCCAAGATCCTTTCCTTCCATCTTGGAAATAATGTCTACGGAAGTTCATGTTTTTTCTCCATAATTAAATATAATACTAAATAAGTTTATAATCTCTCTCCTGAGGCGGTACAGGGTAACAACAAGACAACAGCCCAACACAAGACTGACCTGGTGGTGTGGAGTCAAGGCCAGGAGTACCAAGGTCCCGCCCTGGGGTAGCACTGTCTCGCCCTGTGGTTAAGTTGATGGAGCAAGAGATAATGGAGGTAAGGTGCAATAAGGTGGAGATGTGGTGGTGAGGTGGAGTTGGGCAAGTGTGGTGAAGGCAGGTGCAAGTGTGGTGAAATCATGTGATGTGAAGTGAAGTACCATGATGTAAAACTAGGGTGATGTAGGGCTAAGAGTATTCTCTTATTTCCCTATACTGTAAATATCACAGTATGGAATATATATCTATACAATACACAGTTCAACAAATTAGGACACAAATCTGTACAGATGCAGACAAATGAAACAGTGACATTGTCTTAGCCACAGCACACAAGAATTGGGTCACTGATTGCTAATGAATGTGAGTGGGGAGAATAGGGCAATGGTATCTGGAAGGCTTAGTGAGGGAAAGGTGCTACAGATTTTCCATGTCCCCTACTGTTTCTCTTTCATTTGGCTGCAAGTGAACATTAAGTAAAATTCAGTAACTGTACCATCTACTGTATGGTAAAACAACAGCCATTATTGAAGAGTAATTTATACTAACCCATAACTAAGAGAGATCTTCCCTAAGCTTAGTGTAACTGACTAGCATTAGCAAGAACACAATATATGTCATCATACTGAAGGGGTAAAGGAAATTATCTCCATCCTGTCCATTTTCAAAGATTTCCCCTTGGCAGAATATTGCTTGGTGGTAGCAAGAACCAAATATTGTTTGCGTATTGTTTCTACACTGTTTAACATAAATGATACTGTTCACTTGTAGGAAGAACAAACCCAATAGGACAAAATTTTGAAGGGATAATAAAGATTATTTTTTACCTATTCGTTATGAAAAGACTCCCCTACACTGACTGGCCCCTTCAGTCCATGGACATAGCATCGTTTTATTCTTATATTGTATTTAGCCTATGGAAGACTTGCTGAATTGGAGGGGTTATATATAACCTTTATTAACTCATTTACTACTAGAGATCTTTTCAAGGATGTATAAAATAAAAGAAAAAAAATGACTGAAAGATTTAATATTATTGGGCAATAATGTAGCAGCCGTGGCTCAGTGGGTTAGAGCGCTCCACTCTGGCCGTAGGGTCGGAGGATCGAATCCACCCAAGGGTCATTGGTAGACATCAGGAAGGGCATCCGGTCATAAAATGCTACACGCTCCAATCCAAAAAGGCCGACGCATGCAAGCATGTTGCAGCCTTCAAAAACTAAACGAAACGAATAATGTAGGTGGGGGGCTCACCATCCACTCACTCGATGTAGTGCTGCTTTGGGCGTCTACCCTTTCCTCTCTTCCATCCTTCCTTTTTTGTCTTTGTTTCCTTCATTCTTTCCTCTTTCTTCTGCCTATGGGTGAATTTACACTCTCTCTTCTGTCTTTCTTTCCTCCATTCTTTCCCCTTCCTTCTGCTTATGGGTGATTCTACACTGACAAGCCATATGGTTTCCTATACACCAGGAAACCATTTATTATGCTGGGTGGTAACTATATTATCAAACTTTGACCCCTGGTGGTTTACTGGGAAATTACAGTGCTCCAATCGGACTGAGCCGGTGAAGGTTTATATCCAAGGGGTGATTGGGGTTTCTTGCTCACGTAATGTCACTCACAGATGAGTGAGGCTGGTCACTCTCATCTTAAATGTCAGGACCAACTTGCCTTGCCCTGGGCTCCTATGCTCCTCATGAGACAACATAGGATTGGATGATGGAAGGATGGACAGTAATATTAGTAATAACAAATTAATACTTGTCTTGAAGAGGTTAAGGATGTTAATACCACACCTGCATGTTCTGGTGTGGCTAACAGCTGTGCCAGAGGGTCACCCCCCAGAGGCGTCGACTGCGAGTCACTCACGTCACGGGAGTCTGTGTTGTCTGCATCTGAGAAATCTGAGCAGTGACTCTCAGACATACTCAGGGATCTGTTCCTGGCATCACCAACACTGTCACCATCTGAGAATTCCTCTGTGTCTGTCACATTCATTATCTATTGGTGATATTCCTTGTGCCTGAAATATAACAGTTTACCAATGGATTAGAAACAGGGTTTCCTGTACCACACGGTTCTTTAAAATATTAAAATATGTGTTACTGAATGTGCACAACATGTACTATGTGTTCTTCTGACCTGTATTCCCACTTTTCTTGATGGTAACCGAATCTGCGACCCTCTGCCTGTTTTATACTTATATAAAAAAAAAAAAAAACTCCAGAAATTTCCTGAGACTCCCAGGAATGGTCTTCACGATCTGTTGCTACAGTCAGGCACTCCTGTACAGCCACAAGCCTCGAAATTTCCCATCAGTCTATCTCAAAGGTATAGTAAATCGCTGTCAGTGTTTTCCTTTCCCCCCATGAATGTTTCCCCGTCATCTCCCCTTTACCTCGCCTTACATCCATCCTCACACACTCTCATTATCACGAGTTTTCTTGCAAACATATTTAATGAATTCTGCTCTAACGTCAAAATGCTCTACTGGCCTATTACGAAATATATTATGATAGACACAAGGTTTGATTAGAGGAATTTATATGTTGACGGGGAAGAAGCGACAGGGTGAATGGAGAGCAAGTTATTGTTTACACATTCAATACAATTTTCGTAACTATTTTAATAGTTTCAAAATACCCCATCTGTCTTTATGTTTCCATAAAGTTGTATAAAGCCATAGAAAAGATTTTTTTTGCAGTAAAAATGATGAAATAATAGCTATTAAACTAAAATTACTCTGAACTACCGAAAACTCCTATTACGAGCTGTAATTTGTGGCGAAAGGAGGCTATACATGAAGTTATTTACTAGTTTGTGAAGTTGTCAGGCGTCTTTGCATTCACCAGACATCCTGGATAAGATTTACCTTTTCTGCAGGACAGGTAAGCACGAGGAAGCAGTGACTCTATTGCTAGTTATTAAGAATCTGTGTTTCATTATAACATGCGCTTAACAAGGATGAGGGCCATGACTGTCTTTCTCTGCGCCATTGAGTACGACGTTGGCCAGAACAACGTTTGGGTCAGCTAGAGGGAGAGATGTCTATGTCCTTTTGTTGGAAATTGTTGTGTCAAATATGCTGATTGTAAGATGATATGGGCATTAACGCCATCAGTACGATAAACATTGCAGTTACATTACTATTAATAGACGAGTTTTTTTTCAGAATGGGAGGGTAATGCGATCAGAAAGTTCACATTGCCGGAATTTAAGAGGTTAATGAAAGCCATGACTATCTTACTATTCCCAAATTCTCTCCAGAGTTAGATGAGGCCGTGAAATAGTAGTGTGAACAAAATGAGTCATCATAAGGGTTAATGAGGCAGTAGCCTGAAATTGGAACTCATCGTATGAAGCAGGTTTGGTTGCAGAAATTGGAGTATTTTTTGAGGTTTCAGACAGTCACACCTAAAATCTAGGCAAACTAGGTTAGACATAGTCAGTTGGATTATGTAGATTAATGAGATTAGGTTAAAAAATATATACATTGATTTTCAGAAAGTTTATTGGGATTGGGAACAAGCTTTGTTAACCCATTAAATTGTATTGAGGACTGTTTTGGCCACTCTTCAGAATTTTATTGAACAAGGTTGAAGAGGCCCTTGAGGTGAGGGAATAACAGAAAGATTGTATTTGCCAAGGTGCCACTTGGTATACAGTAATTCAAAGATTGGGAGGGGATGATTTTTTTGTTTCGTTTATCATTTCGTCTATCAAGGCTCCAACATGTTTGCATGCCTGGTCACCTGATGGCGGCTCTTCACGCTGCCTGATCTGTGGCAGAGTCCCTGTTCAGTCCCTTATCCTTGAGTTACACATGATCATCCAAGGTCATTTTTGGTCTGTTTTATGCAGCCCTACCCCTGACATTCATACTTTTCACTCTTCGCAACTGATTGCCATCCTCTATCCTCTCAACATGGCCAAACCATCTCTGTCTACCCTTTCTCATCACAACACCAGTATACTCCAGTCCCAATCTTCCTCTCAACTCTTCTGTCATAACCCCCCCCCAGGTCTCGCATTTAAGGACACACTGTACATCCACTTGATCATTGCCATTTCTGTACATTTGATCATAAAAATATCCTCTTCCTTTATTGCCTAGGTCTCTCTACCATACAACATTGCACTCCTAACACATGCCACATACCTCCTTTAGCACAGAGGGAGAGCCTTCTCAGTGTGCATGAGAGGCATCAGCTCCCTGAAAGGGAAGGTGTACAGTAATTTGAGAACCTACAAGTAAAGTAGCTGTTTATTGGTTTTATCAGTAATTTCTTTTATTTTCATAGAAGTATGTAAAATTGTGTACCCAGTATAGTGTACTGTTATGTGCATAATATTAATTGCACTAATGATCTTGTATTTCAGGTATAGAAACTGTTTTGAGTACTGTATAGCTGTGTTGTGTCAACACTTGTGAGTATTAATAAATGCATCTATCTTGTTCACATATCAGAAAGCATCCAAGATGAACCAAGTTCCTGTACTTAAAATTAAAGTAGAAGCTTCTGCAAGCAGACAAACTGAGCAGGACGTAGAACCATCCAGTAAGACCTCAGAGATGGTGGTTGATAAAAATGGAGGATCACACATAGAAAAAACAACTATAAAAGTTAAATCTGAAGACGCTAAAACCCCTAAAAGACAGATAAGAAAGCCAGTGCCCCCTGGACTGGAGGTAATCCCACTGAGTCGCGATGAGGTGAAGCAGCATTACAACCTGAAGCCATGTCTAGGATGCCCATTAGGATGCACAGGGAAGTCAACACAGGTCCACTGTCCACTCTGCCCCACTGACAAGTTCAAACCCTCCAGGAAAGTCAAGGTTTTATCACACATTATGGGTGCACACTGCCAGGAAGCCCGGCCCTATGTCACTTATAAGGGTTAGTATCCAAGCTTTAGTATGAAATAACTCAGCTTGATGTAATGTAGCTTCTTAAACTCCTTATGTATGATCATATCTTCTCTATTTATTTATTTCTCTCACTAACCTTTTTATGTAGCTTGTGGCACACAACTCACAGTGCAGGGAGTTGGACATAGTTCATGTTATATCATAATGGTATTATTGGACTAAGGTGAGACCTTTTGTATAGAGGGAGTTATAGTTAGTTTACTGACACAAGTTACAGGATGCATTACAGTTGTGTACTGTACATAATTATATAATAGTACAGTACAAGTATTCATCGAAATTATGTACAGTAAAAACTTTACAATACAAAGCACATAATGTTTTGCACAGTATTAGTATATCTCAACTTTAACATGTTCAGAGCTTTATGTAGCTTCATGTTATGAGAATTTTTAAAATTTTTGTACAGTATGTGTAAAGCCATATTGATGTGCATATATATTTTAATTGTGTGTGTTTATATAATCTTACTTTCTGTGCTTTATCACTTCTGAAGTTATATCCCACTTACAACAAAAGTGGTGCAATAAGAAAAATTCTTTCATTGTACAGTATCATCATATTTATAGATTGAGGAAATACTGTGCTTTAATGAACTTAAGGAATAATTGGCCATAAATGGTACAGGTATTGAATACCATTCAGTATTGGCATCCTTATCATCAGTCCCAAATTGCTTCATATAAACAGGAGCGAAGGGGCCCCAGGGCTTGATTACGCAGTCCCAACATTTAAGGCAACGGTGACCAGTTTGGGCATGTGGAGAGGATGGAGAGTGAAAGATTGACAAGGAGAGTGTATGTGAGTGAGGTGGAGGGGGCTAGAGGGAGGGGGAGGCCGAGAATGAGATGGAGGGATGGAGTGGAGAGGTATATGAGAGAGGGGTGTGTGAGTTGGGAGCGTGGTAGTGAAATGGCAGGGGACAGAGTGACATGGAGGCGATTTGTTTGTGGCCACCCCATGCGGGATTGAGGCGTCTGGCAATAGATAGATAGATAGGTGACCAGTCTCACTTGTCCTAGAGTGTCAGTGTGTTAGCAATAAACCCCAACCACCCCTCAGACGGATTCCATACAGGTTTGACTCACTTAGAGGTGCTTTAACCCACAGAACCATTAGGTGTTAGTAGGCTACAGCACTGTATATGGTAACCACCCAGCATAGTACTGTAAATGGTTTCCTGGGGTACAGGAAACCATTTGGGTTGTTGCTCAGTTTATCAACATTTTGCAACATACATTAGTATGTGGTCCATTTCACTCGCCTTGCTGTTGATTAGTTCTCCTTCTGTCATATTGTTGTTTTTCCTTGTTTCTGGGCCCTACATCACCCCATCCTTAGGTGGGAAAAAAGAGGTTAGGATGATGATAATGATCTATGAAATATTTTATTTTATTTTTCTGTCAAGCAGATATGACAATACCAATGTGTAAGCTGAGGTGTGGGTCAGCCAAGAGGAGTCACTATCACTGCTGTCTCTGTCAACGCATCATCCACGTCAAATCCACTGTCACGACTCATGTGCGTAAATGTATGAAGAAGACACAGTTCACAGAGACAGTACCAAGTGAGATGCAGTTGACTGAAGTCAAAGTAGCCAAGCATCAACATCAACATTCTCTCATTTCAAACATTAAACTTGAATCTGGTGAAATTGTATTAACTCAGCCACAACAGACACCAGATGCAACCCAGCTAAGTGAAGTGGGAAAATCACAAATAATCACAGAACATGTTCCAGTTGGTGATTTAGATGAAAAGTCACAGCTACATGCACAAGTTGTAAGTGAAGGTATTGAGTTGAATGCAGTTGTAGAATCACAAAAATCAACCACTACCCAAGTTACAGAGTTAGATGAACATTCTCAGCCTCAGACTTCACTCAAAACCAAAGTCGGAAAGTTAGGTGAAATCTGTCAACCTCAAACATCACCCACAACCCAAAGTTCCAAATTAAATGAAGTAGTACTATCACAAACACCAGCCACAACCCATTTTGCCAAGTCTGCCAAAGTTTTACTACCAAAGTCACCGGCAGCTGGCATGGACATCAAACCCATTACAGTTCTGCAGCCAGTGGAGCCAGCTACATCCAACTGGCCAAGCCCCATTTCATTTATACAGCCAGTTACACCAACTGCAACCCTTGCAGTCAGACAAGTTACAATGATGCAGACAGTGACACCTGTTGTAACATCTTGGCACAGTCCCATGGCAGTTATACAGTCACAGGCAACTACTACAGCCCCAGCTACTGCAACCACAGTGTCCAACTCTATTACAACTACTGGAGCCAGTTCTAGTGCAGTATCTCAACCACAGACACCAAATAAGACAGTTTCAGATCCCAGTTCTTGTAGTATTTCCCAGATACCAGACAGACCAACAACTCCTGAAGCTAATCTGAGTGAGCTCTCACACCAGCAGACATCACCCTCAACTTCCAGGTCAGACTACAGTACAGGATCAGACCACAGAGTCCCCATCTTAGGTGTGAAGAAGGAGGAAGACATAAAAATAAGGACACCAAACCCACCAGGACTAGAAACCATTGGACTGAAGAGCAGTGAGGTCGAACAGCATTACACCCTCGAACCATGTCAAGGTTGCTCGTATGGCTGCGCTGGCTTGTCAACACAGGTGCATTGTCCCATATGTCCCACCAGCAAGTATAAGCCATCCAGGAAGTCAAAGGTTTTATCACACATCATGAATGCACATTGTGAAGATACCAGACCAAGTGTTACTTTTAAAGGTATGTTTGTCTTGATTTCACAGCACTTGTAGTGTACTGTGTGTGTTGTATTTATTGTGCAGTATGTAGCTCTGTCCATAGAAATGTCTGAGTGGCTGAATTAATCTATGGAGGGTTATTTAAAAATGTGTTAGAGCATTATTTCAGGCCAAGCATTATTTTTAATGGTTTATGTTTCACATTTTCACAGTACATGTACTGTATAGTGTTTGTAATGTTGTTTGT
The DNA here is from genome assembly GCA_018397915.1 of Birgus latro. Classification (NCBI taxonomy): domain Eukaryota; kingdom Metazoa; phylum Arthropoda; class Malacostraca; order Decapoda; family Coenobitidae; genus Birgus; species Birgus latro. Next base: position 158,077 of record JAGKTI010000110.1, read on the forward strand.
ATGCAGTTCTGTGGCTGCTTGTCAGTAAAATTGTCATATTAGTTTAATTCATATACACAGGATTATTCAGAAATATGTTGAAGCTTGCACTGGTATTGCATAGATTCAGAAAGCACTGTTTGACAGATTTTTAGATGTACATAAGTATCCAGACTGTCCTTTTACTTTCATCACAATATGCTGCTAAATACAGTAGAATTATGAAATACAAGCTTATACAGTAAAATGTTAACCCCTTCTCTGTGATAACATTTAAACTATTTTATTTTTATTACTGCCAAAGGATCTTAATCAACTTAGAAAAAAACACCTTTTAGTGAAAACTTTAGAGGCATTGTTCATTAACCTCATTAGTATGATGACATACTTTTTATCTTATATTGCTACCATCATATGATTTTGTGTAGTTTAAGTGAGACTCCTCATAGGCTTATCTGGATGTGAATCTGATGAACTGCAACCAAAAGTTTACTATCTGCAGTCTCCTGTTCTTCTCTTGAAGGATGTGGAAGTAGTCAAGAGACACTTGTACAACCAAGCAGTGAAGCTGCCTGGTTATATCAGTGCCACCACATGAAGGCATTGCTCTCCATCACTCCCTCCTCCCATAGTGAAACAAGTACAGTGGTTCTTTGTCTGTATCACCCTGCTGTATCTCTTTGAAGCTAAATGTTTTGTGTTTGTCATCACCTTAGAGTCCAAGATGACCATATGTAAGATGGAATGTGGGCGAGCCAAGAGGAGTCACTACCACTGCTTTGTCTGCCGCAGGACACTTACCAAGAAGGATAATGTCGTTGCCCATGTTGGCAAGTGCCAGCAGAAGACACAAAGTAAATCATCAGAAGACACTAATATAAATGATGAATGTACAGTTAAAGTCAAGAGACTGTGGCCTAAGAGGACAAAGCCACCAGAGGTTAAGATTATCGCACTGAGCCGCAAGGAGGTAAAGGAGCATTATGACCTTAAGCCGTGTCGAGGTTGCCCAGTGGGATGCACGGGGAAGTCAACGCAGGTCCACTGTCCACTCTGCCCCACCAGCAAGTACAAACCCTCCAGGAAAGTCAAGGTTTTAGCACACATTATGAGTGCACACTGCCAGGAAGCCCGGCCATATGTCACGTATAAAGGTATGTGATAACTTTTGTGTTTATATAGATACATTTGATCCTGATACTTGTTTCATTATATACATTTTTTTTTTTACTTTCAAGTTGTTTGTGATTCATTATAAGTCTGAGTTCTTCCTTGTGTGTGTGTGTGTGTGTGTGTGTGTGTATGTGTGTGTGCATATCCATGTGCATGGGTGCATGCATGCTTTTAACCCGCCCAGTCCCGACAACTTTTTACCCAACCCACCCTCAGAACCCGACCGATTTTCAACTTTATTTTGGCTCAAACCTCCACTTTTGGTGAGGAACATTGAAAATTCATAGAGAAATCACCCTCCTGAGCTTATAAATGTTGCTACAGGTGACAGTCAGCCTTACCTTTTCATTCTCTCTCAGGGTACCTGGCTTCAAAGAAAACAAACCATGGGAGAGTTAACTAATTCAGGCCACTTTAAATTACGTATTTATTTATTTATTTGGTACGAATTTATGTGTAGTACAAGACTATATTGGTTTTCACACAATAATATAAGCGATATAAGCATTGTTCACTCACCAAAAACACCAACATATGGCACCTTCCTTTACGACACTACCACCTCATCACTTCTGTTTGTTTCTTCCTCTAGCTTCTTTATTTCTTTGTCCTCCAACTCAGGAATCACTTTCACTGTGAATTTTGTCATTGGTGAGACCGTGGCACAACATGTCTTTACTGGCCAGGTTACTGCTAACAGGTGAATTACCGAGTGTGGGGTGAGGGGGTGAGGGGGGTCAGGTAGGACCAGGCAGTATCCATGCTTGACAGCAGGTAGAGGAAGCTCTCCCACATGTGCCTACCAAAAATCACCCATGAATCTTGAAAAATGTGCAAACGACAGGCCTTGCAATTGACTGACATATAATGCACGTCAGTGGGTCTGAGCGTGAAAAAAAGTATTGACGTGCATCGTACGTCGGGGGGACTGGGTGGGTTAATTTCTCATTCACAAGCCCAAAAGCATATCTCACTTTCATTTGTTTCACTTAAGGTATTATTTTGTTTGCACACATTCTAGACTTTAGCCTAAAAAATCCAGTGACATATTTTCTGCATTGTTCTAGCAGCTGTACCCTTTTTACTCTTAACTGTGCCAAAAATTTGCCATCTCTCCATATTGAATGCTGAGTCATAACAGTTGACTAACACTAAAATGTGATGCTGATCATGTAGTACTATGAGAAGGATATAGGGCCAAAGTATTTTCTTATTTTGCTAGTGAGCTACCTGAAATATGCTGCAGAAGTACAAAAATCTGGGCCAGGTTAAGATAAAAAGAGTATACCAGATTATTTATTTTTATACAGTGATCCCTTGGTTATCACACACATGGCTATAGTGGTTTTCATTATCACTATAAGCTGAAAATCACTCTAGCCTCAGAACCCCTTCCCACAAACCCATTTATGTCTCTCATTGGTATATGTTTCTTCCTTATTGTGACCTTTTCATCACATTCTATTAACCAAACCATGCCTTTTTATTTATTTATTTATTTTTTAAAACCCTAAGAGTACCAGTATGTATGTATTTATAGGGTCTAAATTATCCTAAATAGGAAAATTTGGCTTGCACTTGGGATGCATGGTACCAGTTACAATAAATCTCATAGGTTCTCTGATTTTGTTATTGTGCAATTCCATTACCATGCACCATTTCCGGTACCAGTTACAGTATTCGTGATAGCCAAGAGATCATTGTATTTAACTCCATCGGTACTATAAGTCTGTTCTAAATTAATGTACAGTATATAAAACTATCTGTGGAATTATTAAAATATAGAAGTTGTGATATGACTGAAAAGTTTAAGTGAGGATTGGCTGTCATAACCGAAGCTGAAAACTGGGAACAGCGTTTCATTGGTTATGCTGTTAATTGCTCTCCTGCTTTCATTCACTCTCTTTCCATGTTGGATTCTGCCTCATTCCATCCATAGGTGGGCAGAAGAGCAATGATGATGATGGTGATGAGAACGATGATGATGATGTTGAGGAGGAGGATAATGATGATGATGATGATGAGGAGGAGGAGGAGGAGGAGGAGGAAGATAATAATAATTATGAGGCCTAAGGATGAGGATGATAATGATGATAATCTTCATACTCAACAGATATGAAAATGACCCTCTGCAGTGAACGTTGTGGACTGGCTAAGCGAAGTCACTATCACTGCTGCTTCTGCCAACGGATCCTTACATCGAAGAACTTTGTGTTGACTCACGTGAAGAGATGCCAGAAGAACAACACTGAGGGAGTGACAGTCTTCCGTCGAGTGAGTCCCAAAGCTGAAGATGGAGCACCAGAGATTAAGAAGGCAGTATCGTCAAGGGTGTCATCGCTGGGCTACAAATCCAGTATCACCCGGCAGTGTCCTCAGTGTCACAAGCGATATCACTGCAAATACATCAACTTCCACATTCGCACTGTGAGTAATAAAAACTGTAACCAGAGACTGAATCAACCTGTTCATATTTTTGTATGTTTCATCAAGGGAAGCAGGATGGTAAAATGATCAACTGTTGCTAATTTTCAAGACAGTTCTAACTATAGCCATCAATCTTGTGCTCCAGATCCATAACCCAAACCGAGTGATCAAAAAGGAGATCACCGCCACTAACAACCATCACTCTGTTTCTGTCGATGCAACGGCTGGATTGTTTGCAGTGGCCAGGAGTCAGCGGGGTCCTCAGTACCCCATCCATGTCTTGTATCGGATGGAGGGAGTGGAGAGGCAGGCTGAATGCTCCCTATCCACATGCCAGGAGCTCTTGCAGACTGAGTGGAGAAGTGGAAATGCAGGTGTAGTAGAGTGATATTTATTGAGTTCTTTTGTGTACCAGAAAAAAGCAAACATCTAAAATTAGTGTCGAGATGTAGGGATGGAAAAAGTGCAAAAACAAGAGATGAAAAAAGCACTGAAACAAGATAGCATTTGGGGTGAGAGGAGATTCCAAGTTCTATACCCATTACTACATTCCACCTGCTACAGACATTTTGTGAGTACAGGTGGAATGTAATGGAAAGCTACTTAGAAAGCAGGGCTTTGTGAGTAGCTTTGCATTTAAATAGTGAAGATCTTTTAGTCTGTCTGCTTAAAGCTGGGCATCATGATAATTTTGGTGTACATACCTTTTTAGAGTATCTTATGTACAGGACACCATTATGAACCTGTGCCATTCCTACATAAACTGATCTTTCATCTTTATTATTATTTTCTTCATCATCATCAGCAGCAGCACAGCAGCAGGCATTTGTATGGCATTTAACTTGTAATAGTCCCCTCGAACTCAGTGTGTTGAAAGGTCTATCTAATCCATCCAGAAAAAAAAAAAAAAAAAAAAATCCTGAGCTTAATGAAAATGTTCAGAGGTAGAAAGATATTGAAAAAGATATCCCTGGGCTCATTGAGTTAAAGATCTCTTGTTTGTTTATATGGCCCTACAGAATACATATGTTCACTGATATGTCTAAAATGATGATTTCTTTGGGGTGAAGAATGTAAATGTCCAGACATTGCTACTCCTCACCCTGCCCTAGGGTGGGAAAGGAGGTCCGGGTGCTGATGATGATGATGATGATGAAGAATGTAAATAACAGTATGTTTATAATCTCTTCTGCTTATTAGAGCCTTGAAGAATAATCTTCTGTTTATTTTGGGGCAGACTTTGATTACATAGGTCTCATTCTGACTACTGTAGTTTTTCATGCTTTCTGGATCCTATCTCACTCATCCTTAGATGTGAAAAGAGGCCTGGATGACAGTGATGATGATGATGATGATGGCCTTGGAGAGTAATAGCTTGTGTTTTTTTATGGTTATGCAGAGTACATGTGCTCACACCTACAATCAGTGGCATTCAGTCGTGTGAGTGGAGTGCCGTGTGAGTTAGACATGGACCAGCTATTGGAGACTACGAGCTTCCCTGAGGTTCGTATCGCTCAGTTGCGCCAGTTGTGGCAGGAAGCCGAGGCTGAGGGGAGGCAGCTGGTAGTGGAGGTACCAGGCCGACCCCATGCCAGTGTGCGCTCTAAGTGGTTTTCTGTCTTTACCGGCAGGAGGCTTTTCCAGTGGTGGTGCAAGTTCGGTCGGACTTTGGTTAGTACAATATACTCTTTTTTTCTCAAACTTCCCTGTTGTAATACCAGTACAAAATACAACCATCAAATAGTCCATTTTGTCTACACTGAAATGCAACCCCCCACATGACATCACACTTGCTCACCACATACACCAAACTGCCACTACACAGACAGTTCTTCAATGAAACTGCAACCAAAGCCCTTAGGGAGTGACTAGTAAAAGTAACTTTTTCCTGCATTCCACTGGGTTCACAACATGAGCCTGGGGCACCACCACCACCAGCTACAACAACTCAGGCTTGGGCTAAAATTGCCATCTCCATCTTGAGTGCTGAGTTGTAACAGTAGATTAATATTGTACTGCGTTAGAATATGATGTAGGTCATGAAGAAGTGCCGTGGAAAGGATGCAAAGCTGTAGCATTGTCTTTTTCTGTAACTAAGTTCTGGGAAAAAACTGTAAAATGATGAAGTCTCAATGAAGTAGTGGTGGAAGAATCATAGCGATATTTTTATGATTTAAGGCTTAATTGGAGTATTGTACTGCATTAGAATATGATGTAGGTCATGAAGAAGTGCTGTGGAAAGGATGCAAAGCTGTAGCATTGTCTTTTTCTGTAACTAAGTTCTGGGATAAAACTGTAAAACGATGAAGTCTCAACAAAGTAGTGGTGGAAGAACCATAGCGGTGTTTTTATGATTTAAGGCTTAATTGGAGATGGGTCATATAGAGGCAGTTTGCTGCTATAATGAAGGGATCTGTCTATCACAGCTTTTTATTTACATGTGTGTGTGTGTGTATGTATTTTATGTCAGAAAGTAAATGGCATCGGTGTATATGCAAGGATATCAATAAGCATTACATCATGTAAATAATAAATTGCCTTATTTTAACAGTTCTGTACTGTATATTGAAAAATAATGCAAGAACAAACAAACAAACAAAAAAGTCATCAGAATGAAGGTAGTATCTGTTAATCATCCACCTATAAAACTCGCTTCTCCACAGGTGACTGTGGACATGAAAACCAAGCGAGTGACCTGCCAGTGCAAGACCTTTGGCTGCCTCCATGCAAGTCTGGTGAGGTGGTGGCTTGGTCTGGATGCTGGGGAGGGCACTAGGAGGAGGAGAGGAAAATCTAGGATGGGGAAAGTGAAGAAAGGTGCAAAACAGCCTGAGAGCCCAAGAAACATCCAAAGAGAAGCTAAAGAAGAGGTAAGGGTTGAGTAAGCAGAAGCAGGAGAGGAAGTAAAAGATGGTAATTTAGTGGTAGGTGGGGGCGCTCACCATCCACTCACTCGATGTAGTGCTGCTCTCTGGTGACTGCCCATTCCTCTCTTCCTTCTTTCCTTCCTTCCTCTTCTGTCTTTCTTTCCTTCATTCTTTCCTCTTCCTTCTGTCTACAGGTGACTCTACACTGAGTGACAAGCCAAATGGTTTCCTCTGCACCAGGAAACCATTTACTATGCTGGGTGGTAACCATATAACCAGATTATGGCGCCTGGTGGTTTAGTGGGTAATTATGGCACTCCAGCCAGATTGAGCCTGTGCTGGTTTATATCCAAGGGGTGGTCTAGGTTTATTGCCCATGTAATGCCACTCAGGGACAAGTGAGGCTGGTCACTCTCATCTTAACCCTTTTGCGCACCGTAAGTTTTATTAAGTTTCACGGCTCACGATTTTACTTGCCCGCGCCTGCCACCAGGCCCTCGCGTGACGCAAATTGCACGTATTCTTGCCTTATTTTCGCCGCCCAAACCTCTAAATATTGCCCTGAAACTCACATCATCTTATTCGCCGATGTTTGTTCTACCTGATAAGCCAAAAGAAAAACCAGAAAAATACGAATAAAAGTACATTAGGCTGTCGTGAATAAACATTTCAGAACGTTGATCTCACTTCCCAACATCGTCGTTCGAGTGTTTTCCATCATACAGAAAAATGTTATTATGAGTTTTGATAGAGAATTTCATTTTGGCTTTCTATTGAGGTATGTCCGGTTGTGATGCGATTTGTAGTTTTCAAGAAAATAGCCAAAAACTAAAAGCCATTTTTGTCTTTAAAAAATTTATTTTTGTTCAGGGAGGTATACTGCAGAAGTTTTCTCACACACCTTATGTTTTTATTACATAATCTTATGTAGAATTTCATAAGCTTTCTCCTGATACCTTTTTGTTTTGATACGCCTCATATTTTCCGAGTAAATCGCAAAAAACTACAGGGTACTCGCGGCCGCAGTTCACTTTCATTTTGCGTGCACAATAACCGCCTACGTAACCACAACTTTTCATTAGAGAAATTACATAGTTATGTCCTGTACATACGTAGAATTCACTGATCTTTATCATGGTTCTTACAGGAAATCGATATGTTCAATAATTTTGGAGTAAATGGACAACAAAGATAGAATACTCTTCCTCGCCTGCAAGCAAGATAAAAATGCTCAATTTCCTTGCCTCAGGAATACTTACATATTTTCACTCATTAGGTTTTATTATTATTATTTTTGTTTTACTCAAATTATACACGTGAAATATCATAAGCCCTTTGATAGTGCTCTCAGTAACTTGACATGACCACTAGTCTTTTTGCTAGGTACTGATACTGAAGCTGAACTTTCTTCCATCTCATATGTGTATATGTAAAAAACAATACTTATTTGTGAAAAAAATATAGAAATAGGTCGATATACAGATCAACAAAATATGGATAACTCACTTGCTCCAGAGGTGTTGAGCTGCTGGCAGGAACTTGAAGGGATTGAAGATGAGTTAGGTAGTGTGTGAGTTGTGTGTGTGTGTGTGGGTGGGTGCGTGAGTGAGTGTGAGTGTGTGTGTGTGTGTGTGTGTGTGTGTATGTGTGTGTGTGTATGTGTGTGTGGTGTATTCTCTGTTCCTTGCACCACGTTTGCCTAACACATGTTATGCACACAATAGATTTCTCCACGAACATTCACTGCACGACATACGTATATAATGTCATATACTGTATGTGTCGCTATGTGGCATATTTTCTTGTCTCTGATCATTACGTAACTTTCCGCTGTCAGTCAATGCACGCAATATTTCTCGGTGAACACTCGCTGCACTATTTTATACGTATATTTCACACTGAACCATATACAATATAAAACACTGTCATATGATTCCATCCCAGCCTCCTCTGTTATTCCCTTCCTTACTGTAAGGTGTACAAGAGTGCCTGCTCCCTTAGCAACTGATGCATATGTCTGTGTATCTCTATGGCATAACATAATGCCTGCTATGGTAGGTCAATTATTTCACTAATCCAGGCACTATATGTTTCACAGATATAAGTAATGGCTTCACTATAAGGATAAAATACATAATTTTACGGGCAGGGTGAGTGGAAACCCCGCTATAACAAACCAGACTCTGCCTCTAGGCCTAACGGCTGATAACGGGCCCGAATGCTTTACAAACAATATATCTGTGTTCAGTAGACACAATGACTTCACAGTATAGTCAAAAACACTGTACAATCACAATATTTCAATAATGGCTTCAGCCTCGGTTGGGAGGGGGAAAATGGCAAATTTAAAGGGACAACTCAACACAGCACGACCCTGCTGTCTGGCTACTAGTGGAGCACTGAGATTCTATCACTACGTACAGGCACATAGGAGTCATTGCAGTGTTGCCAAGGTCTTACCTCGGGAGAGACACGTGGCTGCTAGAACGCTACAAAATTTGACGCAAATCGACCGAAAACTTATTTTTTGGTTAATTTTTTTTTTTTTTTTTTTTTTGCGTTTTCACGCGATTTGAGGTCCTGTGCTTTGGCACACCACACCACATGAAATTCAAATTGCGGTCCCATGCGCGAAAGGATTAAATGTAAGGACCAACTTGCCTTGCCCCAGGCTCCTACACTCCTCATGGGGCACCACTGGGTTAGATGATGATGATGATGAAAAGTAAGGAAAGATGAAAAGCAGTGTGAAAGTTTGAGAAATATCCAGAGAGAGGATGAGGAGGAGGTAAAGGTTGAGTAAGAAAGAGGAGAGGAAAATAAAGAATTGGAAAAATGAGAAAATGTAAAAAACAGTTGTAGGGTCTGAGAAACATTAAGTTGGTTGTAAATTAACACCTGTTTTTAATACATAGGTAATTGCTTTAGATTCACTCTAAAATCATTGTTAAGTCGTCAAAGAATGTTTTCTGTGCTTTTAATATCTGAAACAGTGAATCAGAACTCAAAAGCATGTCTTAGCAGGTATAGTATTATATTGCCATACTGACTCAGTGGTTACTTCCAGATTTATATGCTTTAAGTTTGAAGACTGAAACCTAAACCATGGCCTTCATTTAAGGATAGTGGTAGTATGTCCTGTCCTGTGCTACCATATATTTGCACCATGTTGGTTCTTACTGATGTTGTATGCAGACTCTAACACACACAGACACAGCCAATATAGCACTTCAGGATTCTTGTTCATTGGTGTCACAACAAACATGCCTTTACTTAGACACCAAGGAGAGTGGCCAACATTATTCTCCAACTATGGAAAAACCAAGTCCTGCAGTGGACTATGTACAGTGCTGATAAAATACAAAAACAGATAATAAAGATTCAGATTGCTTTGTATTGAGTTCCTCTATAAAATTAAGTACTGTTCTCAGTTTTGGTCTTTCCTAAGCTCAGTTAAGTCTCCAAATGATGCCAGAATTATATATGAATTATGTTTACAGTATTCCATATTCAACTTCTTGATTGATCATACTGCAATCAGTATGATGGTGATGATGATGATGATGATTTACAGCATTAAACATTTATCCTAGGTTCCCTCTGATGAAGAAATGGCAACATGCAATGATGGCAATGAAACACAGAGAAAGGAGGAAGAGGAGCAGGAGGAGACAGTAAGACAGAATGAAGAGGCAATAAAAAGAACCGTCGAATATCTTTGTGGGGCCAAGTGCATTGAAGCCTCAACCCTCCTGCAGATAAAGTTCGACCCCAGTGTGCTGCCGGAAACCTTTGCTCCCACTGAAACTGAGTGTGTCTACTGCCAGGTGCCGCTATCTCCACTTCATCTAGTTACCAGGAGGGCCAAAGTGCTGGTTGTTGGATCAGCACCCTTGTTGAGTAGGTATCAGCTGTGTATTGCCACTATACCGTACTTCCTGATGGTAAGTGGTGGCAGCTATTATCTGCTTACTTGTTGTAGTGCTGCCTACTTCTTCCTTTGCCTTTAACATTCTTTTTCTGTGTCTTCTTGCCTCTCTTGCTATTTCTCCCATGCTATCTTCCCTTCATGTCCTGAATTTGCAATCTCTCCATATTGATTAGTGAGCTTTAACAAGAAACTAATGCTGTGCAAGGATGTAGAGCTGTAACACCATCTTTTCTGCCTCTAAGCTAGGTAAAATAAGCTGGAAAAGGTTGGAAATCAGAACCAAGTTAAGGTGAAAACAGTATATGTGTGTAAATAGTAAAATATTCTGGACTTTGGGAACCAAGCCCAGGACTCCTACACATCCAAGAGGGTATGTGGAACTAGTTGCTACCAATGTTAAAAGCCTGAATGGTGTGTGAGTGAATGAATGGTTCATTTCACTGGCCATTGTAATACTGTACTAGCTTCTCTAACTTTTCTGTTTTCATTTGCTAGTTTCTGAATGCTGCCCACATGTTTGCTATATCGGAAAATTGAAGTAGAAATATGTTAATGATATTGTGGTAAAGCAAGATTGTACCATTAATGCCATATGATATTTGTCTTGCAGATGAGACATATATTACAATGTGTTGTGTTTTACAGTGCCATTAATATTCAGGTGGAAGACTGATCTCTGCTTATTGATACCTGTATTATGTTTCATTGTGGGTATACAGTGTGGCTTGAACCCTCTCCATACCAAAGGGGGGTACAGGGTGAACCAAAACTGTTTCTGTAAACTCTAGTTGTGATATGGATATGATTAATCTTTCCACAGTATGTCGAAGAGTAAAAGTTGTGTTATTCACATTTCCATGTACTATTTCCTTGGAAGTATAATGGTTATTGTAGTATCTGTGTCTGTCATATAGGAGACCTGGGATCAGTTCTCCACTTGGAAGGCAACCATTTTATCTCACCTCATCTTTAGGTGGGAAAATGATCGGAATGATGATGACACATCTTTGTTAGGAAATGAAAAAAAATTTACAGTGTCTGCATTAAAAATCATTATCATACATATTTTTTATTGTATTTGTGTACAGGGTGTGAGGCAGCAGTGCGTCGATGTCCCGCATGTCTGATGGAATACCGATACCAAGAGTGGCATCAAGGGGTCTACAACTACGACAACAGAATCTTCCTCTCATTCCCATACCTTCTTATGATCCGGGCAGCTCTCATGGTAGGTTAAATTACTGACAGTGTGAAAATAGGTAGGCTGATCATTTACCCTTAAACATTTTACTAAGAAAAGTCTCCACTAATGTGAACAAAATTGTCTTTTCTCATACTATATAAGGCTCTTCCTACATTACCATCAGTCTCACTTTCAGAATCTTTCTCTGCACCTTCTTTTAGCATGTTGGTACCATCTCAGTGTTTTTCTTGCATACCACAATCATATGATCTGACAAACCCTCACATCGTTCTCTCACTGTCCTCGTATCAGCAACACGTCCCAGCATCGATTTCTCTACGTGCACGTAATCAGTCAGGGACCTTTCAACCTGGTCTCCATTCCCTCTGTACCATGTATATGTATGTGCATCTTTATGCTTGAAATAAGAATTGCATATGCACAACTTCCTTTCCTAACACATGTCCTTCAATCGCTTTTATTATTATTCTTTCCTGTTACTCCATTATTACCCATTACAGTATATAATTCACAGGACCAGTGCCTCCTCTCCCATTCATATCACCCATTACAAACACTTTATAATTCCTGGGCATTTCTCCTACTATTTCATTCAGCTCATCCTAAAACCTGTCTTTCTCTGTCTCACTCCTGTCTTCATACAGTGCATATGCTACTTTCACCTTCCCAAACTTCAACTTGACATACATACATCTTGAGCTGACACATTTGTAATCTCTCATTCCACTCTGCCACACTTCATTCATCAACAAAGCAACTCCTTCCTTGCATCTTCCTTGCCCATTCATGCCTGACTTTACACATTTCACAACCTCCCACTCCTCCACTTTACACTCTTTCATCTTTGTTTCACACAGTGCTGTCATGGCATATCTTGCACTCTTGAACACATTTACTACTTCCACTCTCTTGCTATCCTCATTCACACCTCTCACATTCCACATAGCCATGCAAATCTGCCCATTTGGTTGGCACCCTGGGCAGGTATTGAGCCCTCTGAGGCTCTCTGAAAGCAGCTGCCATGATTTAGTGATTTTATGTAGGAGAATGGTTCACGATCAGTGCGGGTGTGTGACAAGGTTATGTGATGTCCCCATGCTTGTTCAGTATATATATGGATGGGGTGAGGAGAGAAGTAAAAACATAAGTAATGGAGAGAGGGATGGCACTGGTAATGAAGAGGGTGGATGGAATATCTCAAATTTGTTGTATGCTGATGGTGCAGTGCTACTTGCAAATGCCGGACAAGAGCTTGGTGGACTAGTGCAGAGTTTTGTAGATGTCTGTGAGCATCATGCCTTGAGAGAAAAATGTAGAAAAGAGTAACGTGATGGTTATTGAGAGTGAAGGTGACTCCCAGTGAGATGTGTTACAGTGAATGGAGAGAGACTGGAAATGGTGAGAGAGTTCAAATACCTGGGTACAGAGATAGAAAAGAGAGGAAAATGCGCAAGTGAAGTGGAAAATAGAATGACACAAGGAAGGAAAGTAGCTGGTGCTATTGATAAGAAACAGAGGCTTGATTGTTGCTGCTGTGCAAGGCTTACATGAAGGAGTGTTAGTACCATCTTTGACATATGGATGTTAGACTATGGTGTGGCATGAAAATGAAAAGTCAAGAGTAAGAGGAGTGGAGATGGGACTGCTGAGGAATGTATTTGAAGTACAGAGAGTGGATAGGATACAGAATACATCTGTAATATGATTAATGATGTGGAGTGGGAAGTCTGTGGACACCAGAATTGAAGAGAGAATGGATAACAATATAGTGGTGAAAATGGTATATCTGAGCGCATTTCAAGGAGGGAAGAGGCGAGGTAGGCCAAGAAGAAGGTAGAGGGATATGGTGGATGAGTGTGTGAGGAAGAGAGGTATGGAAGTTGGAGAGGCTAAAGGACTGACAAGAGATCGATGTGGCTGGATGGATTTTGTGCGACATGCTTGACCAGGGATATGGCATCCCTTTTTAACTTGACAGTGTTTGGATTGGCTCTGTCAACTAGGTATATATATGAAGCTACAGAACATGGTGAAATTTTTTTTGCCTATCAGATGGAGCCAAGATTTTGTGGGTTTGAATGATGAGTGAATGGAAACGTGGCCCATTGAATTGGGCAAACTTTGACTGTTTGGACGTTGCTACCCCTCATCCTGCCCTAGGATGGGAAAGGAGGTCTTGATGATGCTGATGTAGGGGAATCTGGGGAACACTTAACCTGGTCAAAAACCTCAGTTATATGGTTACCATCGTTTCGTTTTTGAAGGCTCCAACATGCTTGCATGTGTCGGCCTTGGTCACCTAATGGCGGCTCTCCACGCTGCTCGATCTCTGGCAGCCTCCCTATTCAGTCCCTTAACCCTTAAGTCACATTTAATGACCTCGTCCCATGTCTTTCTCGGTCTACCCCTCCCAACCCAGCGTGGTAAATGGTTTCCTTGGTACAGGAAACCATTTGGCCTGTCACTCAGTGTAGAGACCATAAGGCAGCACTGCATTGAGTGAGTGGATGATGGGTGTCCCCACCTACCATAATAATAATAATAATAATCATTATAATAATAATAATAATAATAACAATAATTACAATAATGACAGTAACATCCATCATCACTCCCAGAGGAATATCTCAGTGTCAAATGCAGTGGGTCTTCTGGAGAGTGAGTCAAGTGGCGTGGGGGCAGTGGTGGTGGAGCGGGCATATCTCTCCTTTGAAGCCATGATCTTCCACAACTACAATTTCTCATGTGTTCGGTGTGGCTTCCATCCCAAGATCATCATCCTCACCTCAAACAGAGCAGCCACATTTCATTACAGTGGTACGTTGGGTGTTGTAAGACATGTGATACAAGTTGCATTGTTTGATGTTCATTTTGCTCTTAGCGCATCAGTAATTACAATGGTGATGATGATGATGATAAAATTGAAGATGATGAAATAATGGACCATTTGTCAATTGCCAGGCAAGAAAGATGACGACCATCCCTGGGGTGAAACAACAGTAGACGTGGACAAGTTCTGGTGTGATGTGAAGAGGGAGCTTGTGGCTAGAGGAGTGGTGGAGGAGGGACAGCCTAACCCCTTTAAAATGACCCCGTCTCCCCTCAGCTGGGCTGCATACCTTGGCCCAAACTCCCGTGCAGCCCCTCGGCTCCACAACACGGAGAGGCGGAAGGCACGCATGGTTTGGGATGCCGAGGAAACTGTTTCGGAGGAGGTTGTTCTGCAGCTTTTGGCTAATGAAAGGGTAGGACTTTGTGTGTGTGTGTGTGTGTGTGTATGCATCTAGTGTATGTATGCATGCATACATAATTTGTGTCCTTGTCCATGTGCATGAATAAATAAAGGATGATGGTGAGACTATATATTATCATATAATGTTTTTATGTGAGGAGAAATTTACATTAAATATTATTCTCTTAGACTGACGTAGTACGTCGCCTGTGTCGGAAGTTTGATGTGGATACAAATGGTGGCAAACTGGAACTACTCAGCAAAATAGCAGCTGTGCCAAAAAGTGTTTTTGATATTGCATATGCTGCCACTTTTGCCAAATCAGGTGAGTATTTCCACTGTTATAAATTCCACTGGGGTGGTTGGGGTTTATTGCTCACATAATGCCACTCAGGGATGCAATACTGGATTAGATGATTAATGAATGAATGAAAATAAATTCTGTTGCCATTGGTGATGATGATAATGTCCCATGGTCTTGATAATATGATGTAAGTATCTACTGTGTAGCAGTACTCTACACTGTGTTATGTCTGTACAGGAGGCTGGCTGACTGCTGTGTGTCCACATGGGGTGACATATGCAGTAAAATGTCTCTTGAGGCTTGAGGCTCCTTCAGACTCCCTCGACATCCTGCGCTCATTCAAGGTTTGTAGACAGTTTTATTTTTGTGCTGTATTGTTTTTCCATCACCCCATCCTTAGAAGGGAAGTAGAGGTTGGGATGATGGCAGTGATGATGGCATTTTTCTGTTAATATTTGCAGGTTAAATATTTTTTTATCATATATAATCCTTTGAAGTTGACAAGGAGAGAGATAGATTGATAGACAGTGAGAGAGAGAGAAAAAGAGCGAGAGAGGAGGTAATTTTAATGACTGGGTTTAGCAAATTTTGATACTATATTATCATGTATACTGTATCTCAACACTTATTGACTACCTTGAGCATGAATTAAGTATAGGATCAGCACCAGTTAGTCGTAGGTTCGCACTCTCACCATCCACTCACTCGATGTAGTGCTCCTCTTGGGTGATTGCTCTTTCCTCTCTTCCTTCCTTCTTACCTTCCTTCCACTTCTTTCTTTCCTTCATTCTTTCTTCTTCCTTCTGTCAATGGGTGTCTCTACGGTGAGTCACAAGCCAAATGGTGTCCTGTACACCAGGAAACCATTTACTATGCTGGGTGGTAACCACATAACCAAATTATGGTGCCTGGTGGTTTAGTGGGTAATTATGGTGCTCCAGTCAGATAGAGCCTGGGCAGACTTACATCCACAGGGTGGTTGGGGTTTGTTGCTCATGTGGTGGCACTTGGGGATGAGTGAGGTTAGTCACTGTCATCTTAAATGTCAGGACCAACTTGCCTGGCCCTGGGCTCCTATGCTTCTCATGGGGCAACACAGGTTTGGATGATGATGATGATGAACACCAGTAATAAACTTTAGTGAAAGAATATGCCATACATACTTACTTCAAGCTGCAATAAGCCATCAGAAACAGTTGTAAATGAAAACACTACTCATACTTGTTTAATTTTTCTGGTTTAAGTATTTCAGCACAGTAGAATTTATCCATCAATGGTGCATTGTATTTTTCAGGTTAGATGGTGCCTAAAAATGCTATTTTCCATCCATAACTATCTATAACATTTCCATCTTTATCATTTTCAATGAACATGGTAATTATCTAACATTTCCTTGGTGGGATGGTGAATCAGAAAGTGTTTGTGTTTTGTCATTTCCTCAAAGTTATAGTATACTGAAATCAGTTTATCAAAGATATCCCTTGCAGTACATCTTCCATGGTGTCTTCATCAGATATGCTGTACAGATTTACTGATTGGTTTAGTCAGTCTTATCCTTCATCCACAAGGCACTTAGCACTGCATATGAAAGTCATATAAAAATCATAATTCCTATCTTTTTTGTAATTGGGTACATATACAAGTCTACAGCAACGGCATTTATATTGATTGAAATACTGCTCATTCATTATCACTGCTTCAGCCTCACATCTGTCTGTCTGTCTCTCTCTGGACCAAGCCTCTTTCTGCTATACCTTGGCTTAAAATTGCACTCTCCATCTTGACTGCTGAGTTGTAACAACAGATCAACACTAGAATATGATGCCTTTGACAGAGAAGTGCTATGGAAGATATGTAGAGCTGCAGTGTTGTCTCTTGTTTGCCAGTGAGCTGTGAAACAAGCTGTAAGAGGACAAAAATCTGAAATAGGCTAAGATGAAAGAACTGTAGTTTCACATTCTCCACAGTATGTACCGACCATCACCATAAGCGAGCAGGCAGATGCAGTCGCCCGAGCCGCCAAGCAGCTTCCCTCAGAAACACTCTTCACCCCATATGAAGGCCGATTGGTGGAGGCAACATCTGATTATATAAGGGCTGCTCAATCCAAGAATCTGTTGCTCAGCCTTCCAACCCTGGCCCAGGATATCCCCCAGGCCGACATTTTTCCAGATGTCCATCCAGTAACAGGATTGGCAGAAAGGTGCTTATCTGCTTCTTTGTATTGAAAATGTTTATATCATGATTCTACCCACCACAGTGAGAAGTAGGGTTAAAATGTTGATGATGATGATGATGATGATTTGATTTGTGATTTATATTGTCCTGAAACTGAAAGGTCATACAGTATACTGAAGTGCATACTGATAGCAGTGTCTGGTTTTGTAGGGCAGGATATCACTTGTATATTTGATTACTAACCTGACAGAAAGGTGTAGACCACTTTGTTTTAATTCAAGAATATTTTATTTTTGTTGTCAGAACATTGGTGGGTTATGATGATGACAGAATTATCTCTATGAAGACTTGCATTAGCAAAGTGTAGTTGTCAGAAATACTACAGTACTGTATATCATTTGGATGTGTAGTGTATCCCTCAGCTAATTAGTAACCTAACTGTGTTGGCAGTTTTGCATATTTTCTTACTAATCTAAAGGTATTTTCTTCCATCCATCTATCCATGTGGTGAAACAAATTTTCCAATTTTTTCCCTTGGGTTCATCTCATTTTTTAGCATATAATCAAAGCTTATTAAATGTCTTGTGATTTATTTCCTCTGATCAACCAAATGTTGTAGTTTCCAGTATTAATCTTGAGCAGTCATTCCATTCCCGTTTAACCTTTTCTGTTTTGTGGTGTACTATATTTTTCAATCATGCCACCACCTGACTACTTTGCTTATCAATTTTATTGCACTATAACAGTGAAGGAATTAACTATGGCAACATCTAACCCCTCTGGTTTGAAATGCCTCCTCTTAGTTGAATATAATCATCAAAAGCAGGAAGGATGAATTGAGAAATAAGTCATCAAAGTGAAGAGTTTAAGTTCCCTGAGTGACTTGTTTACTAATCCTGCATTTTTTTCACAGGTACTGCTTGTTTGACTGGCATCACAATCGTTCAGTCAGATCTCCGGAGGACCTACTCCGCCATGCCTCGCTAGTCAAAGAGTTGGCTGGGTATGCAAATTCAGCAGCATCCAAACAATTGTACCGCAGCAGAACAAGCCGCGAGACGACCCACTTCAGTTCACACAATGCAGCCAACCACCTCTTCTGCTTCCGTCTAATGGCTCACCTACATAATGAGAGAATAAACCAAGAGGAGATAGTGTTCCAGTCGGAGAAGCTGAGTGGTGTGACTTTAAATGATATGGGTCAGTTAGTGAGATGTGGCATGGTGGATTCAAAGCCTTGGAATAGAGAAGTGAGTTATGCACAGTCAAATGATGCTGGTCATGAAGAAAGCTCAGATGTAGAGATGGTTAATTCTAGAACTACCAGTCCTCCAGTGATCTACTGTAACAATTCTGATGAAAATACTATACTTAACAATGTAAGCAAGGCGATCTGCTTGCCCCTGAACCACGCTGAGGGAGCTGAAAATGCTGTTGAAGTGATTGATGAGACCAGTAGTCCTCCAATCATATATTTACACCAGCCAAATGACATGATGTTGGATGCCATGACCCAGCTTGTAACCAGTGATGTGGACATTGCTGGTGAACCGATATTAGATGAAGTGACACTCATAGTGGACTAAAAAGCTTGTCACAGAATTACCAAGTCCAGTGTTACTCGATTAGCAGCATAGGGAGAACGCAATTCACTCCAGACATCTAAGGCAACAAGACCAGTCACAACCCTGAGTGGCATTACAGTGTGTGAATATTAAACTCCAACCACTCTCAAGACTTGAATCAAACCAAAAAGCTTCCAAAGATATACTTACACTAGCTGAGTGATGTGACGCTGAATGCCATATCTCAGCTTGTAACCAGTGATGTGGACATTGCTGGTGAACCGATATTAGATGAAGCGATGCTCATAGTGGAGTAAAAAGCCTGTCATAAAATCATCATCCAGTGTGTTTTCCCATTCGGATTGCAATGACCCATGACAAGGTGATTCAGTTAAAGCATTTAAGACAAGAGGACCAGCAACTTTCCTGAGTAGCATTATGTGAGGAATTTACCATACTCTGACCACTCATAGAATTTGAACTCTTTTGGCATACATTTAGTTGGAGCACCTTAGACCACTCTCACTATCTGTGATGAAGACTTTATTTTTTTCTTGCTAGTAACAGACAGGTTCGTTCAGCAAAGGAGAGCATCCAAGTAATGAATCCATCCATTCATCATCCAATCCTATGTTGCCCCAAGAGGAGCGTATGAGCCCGGAGCTAGGCAAGTTGGTCCTGACATTTAGGATGAGAATGACTAGCCTCACTCATCCCTGAGTGGCATTACATGAGCAATAAACCCCAACCACCCCATGGATATAAACCTTCACTGGCTCAGTCTGATTGGAGCACCGTAATTACCCACTAAACCACCACCCACCAAAATTTGATTATATGGCTACCATCCAGCATATTAAAAAAAAGGTTAATAAATATTACTGGTACAGTATAACTAAACTTCCCAATCTGAAAAGCCTCCCCAGTGCTAGTTGAAAGTATTTGGGGATAGCTAGCACGAATAAAATAAAAAACAAGTCATCACAGTGAAGGAATTAAGTACTATTTTGGTGCTGTGTGCATAGGTTCACAACTTTTGGAGGCAGATGGAGGTTTCAATTATGTTGAGCCACCAGATGTGTAAATGTGTAGGTAGTTTATCTGTGAATCTATCACCATATGCCTTAATCTCACAAAGTGTGACTGTAAATGAATCACCTCCATGTTACTCTGTCCTCCCCCATTAGACTGCCCTATCCCAGACTCACATCCCCACTTTCATGTACTGCATTCCATCCATCCATCTTATCCTTGGTCTCCCCCTCTCTCCCCTTCACCTCACACGTAAACTTCCTTAGTCAGTTTCATTCTCCATCCTCTCCACATGACCATATAATCTCGGAGTAGCTATTTCTCCAACCACATTCAAGTATATCCATATCAACACCACAGCCCTCTTTTAATATTCTGGACTTTTACAGTATTATTTGTAAATCCACTATATATACTAGTATACATTTTATCTGTACAGATTTTGTATGATCTTTATAATAATATTTCAAAAGAAATGAATACCAGTAATTAAATGAACATGCATATGTGTAGAACATGTGCCTATGAGGTGGGTCCTGTATTTCAGGGCTTGAACAGTTTGTGAGTGTGGACCATTTAATTGGGCAGACTTTGGTTAACTCTCATTCTGTCAATTTTTTTCATGCTCTGTGGACCCCAGGGTGTTTCATATTTGGAAATGCTGTAGTTTACAGTTTGTTCATATTGCTTGTGGCTGTGATCCATTGTCCCCAAAAATGACTCCTGCAAAACGTCTTGGAAATTGAGGTGTATTTTGAGGTCACACTCATTTGCCACAACTGGGCTGGTGACATGCTTTTTGGTTATTTCTGCTGATCGTGACTCAGATATTTGCCAAACACTCCCCCACCACCACCACCACCCCCTGAAGTTGGGCAGTGGGCGAGTGCCATGTCAGTGCCTCAGGCAACATTCAGTGTTTCGGTGTGAGTTGCTGTGCATATCATGTGGGTTCTTGCTTGGTGTGTGCAGTCTTATTAGAGTTGTTTGAAATTTTGCCAGTCTTATTGCATATAAATCTAGTTAATCTAAATATCTAGCTAATTTGGTTATCAGATATTTACTGTTGGCTGATTGCATTTTTCAGTTGCCTGGTAACATCAATTTTTGACCTTATCTACAGGTAAGTTGATTTTGTGTTTCGTGGTGTGTGGCTTATCAAGATGGCCCAGTTTCCAGATTTTTCTTCAACCCACCTTCCTTCCAAACAAGACGTTTTGCTTATTTTTATATGGCATCACAAGGACCAGGAGGCACCAATTTTGAATGCGGCAAAGGTGGTTTAGGAGAAACTGAAAGCAGGTTGGAGGCGGGCCAACGTCCTTGTGAAAACGAAGGCCAACCTGAAGAAGTAGATTAAACAACTCCATGAACAATACAGTACATGGCATTGACAAAGGATGTGACGAAGAACACACCAGCTGCTATCGTACCAAGCAGGGCCCAAAAGAACAATCTGGACTTATTCTAGGACCTCCTCAACTACCCGGACCAGGAAGTAGCATCATTGGCAGAGAATGACCTTCAATATCACTTCTGGTATCTCAGCGAGGAGGCCATCTCCCTTGGCTTCTTCGACGACAGACATGAATTGGAGACCAGGCAGAGGATGCTGGAAAACCTTCGCCAGCCAGCCAGGAAATGTCTGAAGAGGCTGGAGGGAAAAAAATATCAGATTTCTGCCACTGACACCCTGGACAGATTTGTGACAAGCTTAATGAAAGAAATACTAAAGAGGCTGGCTACTGAGGCTGGAGTTCAGCAGGAGGTCCCTGAAGCCACCTATGCCCCCGACCTCAACGACCTGGTCAAAATCCGCAAGTTATAGATGATGCTCCAGAATAGGAATTGCAATAATCCAGAGGTTCAATGCACGATGCAAGGACAAAGAGCAGAAACAGTTCCTTCTAAAAATTGCACAATGACAGAAAAACGGTTCAGAGGACAAAGGCGGGGGTGGTTCAAGAATTTACCTAACTCCACTGGACTTCATGTTGAGACTGTCGCTTTTGCGCAAACTTCACTAGTCAAGTTCTGCTTTTTGTCGCCGTTTCTCCGTTCCTAGAAAAATGTACCAACAAGCGCAACCCTTAAATAAATGGTAATCGCTAAAAAAAATTGGTAGGATTCATTTTTTACTCAGCTAGGATAAGGAACCAATCAATATGAATTGATACCACAGTTCTTATAATTCTACTATATACTGATGGAACACCCTGGTGGACCCTATCTAATCCCAGCCTTAGGTGACACCTTGGTGCCTTAGACATGTACAGTAACAACCAAAGCCATACTCTTAATGAATAATATACAGTATTAGCCATCTCATAACTGGGACACCTCTAGCATTATATTCCAGTTAACATCAGATAAAAGTTCAGCTGGGAGTCACAAAGCATGTGTGAGTGCTAACATCCCAGTACATAAATTCTTTGACAATTGGGGCAACTCTAGTATCATTCTAGTTTATGTAAGACAGTTTTATCACCTGCAAATGACCCATAAATAACTGTGAGTGTTAAGTAACACAAGTTATTTTAAATTAAAGAGTAGTAAAACTTTTTATGTATATATTATGTACTGTATATATATAATGATAATGATACTTCACTTGCTGATTTATTTACATTAAAAAAAAAATCATTATGTACTTAACTAACTAGTTTTTATTTACAGTTACAATGAAAATAATATGTCACTCACTGATATAATTTACAGATCACCCAACATCCTTCAATGGCTTTCCACTTACAAAGACCTGGATGGACTAAAATAATTATTCAGGTTGGTCCATATATTGCTCCTCATCCACCTTGCCATGTGACTTCTTGTGTGTTGTGGAGACTGCTCAGTTATCTATGTCTATCCTGAATCATTTATTTTCCCACTGCAACACCCACACCTACACCAGCAGACTGAGAACTGTCCCCACAATACATAGCATACCATCAAGTCAATTTCTAGTGGATCATTATTTATGAACGACCCTGTATATTTCATTCACTGACTATACAGTATTTACATTTCTTACAAAAAAAGTCTTTTTACAAACTAGTCACAGATCACATTTCTGTCTTACCTAACATCTTTTAATGGATTTCTACATACAAAAACCTGAGGAATAAGTTCAAGTTACCCTACAATATCATGCTCCATCCCACATAGTCTCATTTTCTTGTACATGTTGTAGTATTTTCATAATTTAAATTTAATCCACAATACCATGCTCCCTCTCATACTCTCTCACTTTCTCATAGATGTTGTTGTAATATTTAATCTTTGCCACAACTGCTCTTGCCTCCTCAATGTTCATTGCAGAAAATGCAGCATCAGCCTCCCTGTGGGTGAGAGCAGAATTAACCCCTGAATCTATTTATCTACCTATCATGAAAGCAGTATTAATTCCCTGTGTGTGTGTGTGTGTGTGTTTTTAATACAAAACCTGGAAAAAATGCTGGGTAGTAAGATGGTCACATCCTTAAACTGATAACAAGAGGAAGGGTTTACTGCCTTAATTTAATTGCTTTTTACTTCCTGCACAAAATTTTTGGGTAATTTCCTTTCTCCCATTCCCCTACATATAACAATGCTATTAATAATGTTACCATACCTACTGTTTGATATGAAGAGTCTTATGAACTCCTTAGTATGCTGAGGTCCATCCATCATCCAATCCTATGTTAACCCATGAGGAGCGTAGGAGCCCGGGGCCAGGCAAGCTGGTCCTGACATTTAAGATAGTGACCAACCTCACTCATCCCTGAGTGGCATTACGAGCAAGAAACCCCAACCACCCTTTGGATATAAACCTGCACTGGCTTAATCTGAATGGAGAACCTTAATTACTCACTGAACCACTGGGCATCATAATTTGGTTATGTGGTTACCACCCAGCATAGTAAACGGTTTCCTGGTGTACAGGAAACCATTTGGCTTGTCACTCAGTGTGGAGTCACCCATTGGCAGAAGGAAGAGGAGAGAATGAAGGAAAGATAGACAGAAGGGATGTGTAAAGTCACTCTTGGGCAGAAGGAGGAGGAAAGAATGAAGGAAAGAAAGACAGAAGAGGTAGGAAGGAAGAGAGGAAAGGGCAGACACCCAAAGCAGCACTACATTGAGTGAGTGGATGGTGAGTGCCCCCACCTACCACACTATGCTGAGGTCCATGTCTGAATTTCTACCAAGGTTGCTATTTTTATATACAGTACCTGAGTAGGCGAACTAATATCTCCTCGTTGCGTTGCGCAATTGTTCGTACAGTCTCTTGATCTGTGGCTTCGGCAAGCTCCTCATTCACCTCCATTATTTCCATCAGGAAAGATGGCTCCATGTCTATCTGGAATATGTACAGTATTTTGCAGTCAACTACAATACAAATACTGTAATGCATAAATATCAAATGTCATTGTCATCATCAGTGTTAATCTTTAACTATCCCAGCATACATAACAGGATTAAGAATTTCCATTTACAATCCCCCACGCTTTCTTGTGCTGTTGCATGGACAAATGGCTGGTAGTGGGGTTGCCATGAACCAACACGTATATGTGCACACAAAGTTCTGCAGATAAGTACTGACATATATCAAGGCAATAAAAGCCTCAATAGGAGAAAATAAGGGATGAATAATATGACAAAAGCTTGAAAAAGGCAATGAAGAGTGAACACTACCCAAATACCTGTCCTTCATGGAGAGGCTGGCCAGCAAGGACAAGCAGGTATAGTGCACGTTCCACAGGGTGCAAGAGGCAGCGATATGCCTTGTTGACAGTTGACGAGTGCTCTAAAGCATACCGCTGCTCTTGCTGGAAGATAGTTAAGGATAAGGACAAGTTTTTATCCAATTCATGCTATAATATAATGAAGCTGATACTAGCTTGGGATATTCATAAGAAGCCTGTATGAAGTGACAAATCTTACTTTACGGTACATGATATAAAGGTTAACTGAAAATGCAGGTACACTTACCAGTACCAGGTAGTTTATGTTACATTACTGGTTATTCTCTGAGTCTGCATTAAATGTTTTACAACTTGTTATTTTGACATTACTACAGTATAGTACTTTTAATTCACTGGCCAAGCATCCTTATTGTTACTTTACATGATTACATTCAAGACTGTTATACTAGGAACTCATTAACTCCTTCAGTTTGAGGATGTATTTTTGAAATTCTTGCAACTACTAAGCAATTTTACATGATTTATGACTCCCTTGGGTTGAGACAGTTTGAAGCAATAATACAAAACCCATTCAGCACACGGTCTTCCAAATAAAACTGTCATGAGGAGGCAAGAATAATAAAATACATCACTGTAGTGAATGGGTTACATTTGTGTACTAGTAACCCTTCTGGTAAACTAATATATTGGAAAAGTTTCACTTTCAAGTTGATTCAGCCTCATGGTCCACTGATCCTCAGTCTTTTTGGTCCTCCTAATCTAACTTAATGTCACCTATACTCAAGGTTTTTTTTACTGAGGCGAAGATGCACTTGACAGGTTGGTGATGACTGGCTGAATGCAACATGTTTGAATAACATTTACCAAGCCAAATTTCCCCCTCAGATATATGTTGTCAATTAGTCATGCTAACGAGTAAAGAGATTATGAAGTAATGTTGCACTAAGCCAACCATTACAAACCAGTCAAGTGCATCTTCACCTCAGTTTAAAAACCGAGTATAAGTAACCTACCCTAACCAAAACTAAATCTGTCCTAACCTCTTTCGGACTTGGGGACAGACTGGTCCTGGAGATCAGTTGACCCAATACTGGAGACTTCTTATAGTGAATGGGTTCATGGACTTTACTGGTATTTCTAATCCTTTAAATCAGAGGAGTCTTCCCAAGGCAAAATAAAATAATCAGGTGGCACAAGTACTATAAATGAGTCTGGGTAAATCTGAAGTTTCTGACAGTCAAGGTTATACTAATAATTTTTATAACCTTACCTATCCTTACCAAACTAATGTAACCTAACAAGTAATCTAACCTAGCGTATGTGAGGGGTTTGACTGTATCCATCTACCTATTGCTAGACGTCTCGATCCCGTAAGGGGTGGTCACAAACAAATCACCTACATGTCGCCCTGTCCCCTGCCATTTCACTGCCCTGCTCCCAGCTCACACCCCCCTCTCTCATATACTTCTCCAATCCATCCCTCCAGCTCATCCTCAGCCTCCCCCACCCTCTCTCCCATCTCCAGCTCACTTGCATACTCTCCTCGTTAGTCTCTCGCTTTTCATTCTCTCCACATGGTTAAACCACCTCAGTGTGTTTCTCCTAATGCTTTTTATCACATCCATATCCACACCACAACGCCCCTTCACTTCCTCATTTGTCAGTCTGTCTCTCTGTGTAACTCCACATGCTTCTCTCAAATAACCCATTTCCACTGCTCTCACTGTTTGATTTGTTTCCTTCCAGCACGGTCCAAGCTTCACTTCCACACATTGGAGTTGGTATCACAATACTGTACTGTCATGTGGCAACTTTTTTACTTCCATGCTCACTTCCCTGTTCCTTATCACTGCTTTCAAAGAACCAGCAACCTTTCTTTCCTGTTGTACCCTTTCAAGGACTTCACTTGCTAACTTCCATCCTTATTCATCACACTACCCAAGTACTTAAAAAAACTCACATTTTCCATTTCCTCCTCATCCAGCCTCACTGTACATTCAGTGGCTTCCTATCTCTCAAAGACCATAACTTTCCCCTTCCCTACATTTACCTTTAGATTCCATTTCTTATATACTCTCCCAAACTCATTCACCAAGCCTTGCAGTTCCCCTTTGCCTTCACTTAACAATACAGTATCAGCTGTAAACAACAGTACAGGGAGTTTCCAAACACTGCCCTCTCTCATTAAGGTTGCTCCAACATCCACTGCCCTACCTTGTTGCCTACCTCTTTTATAATCCTATCCATATACAGACTGAACAACCACAGGGACATGACACATCCCTGTTTTAATCCAACATTCAAATAGAAAAATTCACTCGGTTCATTATCTACACGCACTGCAACCTTAGCCCCCATATACATACTCTTCACGGCATTCAACAACTTCCCATTTACTCCATATAATCTTAATACTTTCCACAGTCCTTGTCTATCCACCCTGTCATATGCTTTCTCCAAATCCATGAAGGCCACATACTACTACTTTCCCTTTTCTAGAAACTTTTCCACTAAAGACCTAATAATGAATATCTAATCTACTCAGCCTCTTCCCTTCCTAAAACCTCCCTGTTCTTCTCCAACTGACTTCCAATCCTCTGGGACTCTACTTTCCTCCCAGGCCATTCTGCACATCTTCCATATCCATTCCACTATTATCTCCCCCATGCTTCAGGATTTCACCACACACCCCATCAATCCCTGGGATTAAAAGGGATTAAAGAATTCCCCGAGCTAGACCTTACAATGAGATCATATAGCCCCGCTAGGTATCAGTAGGGCACTACCCCTCCCGGCACGGCAGTCCCAGGCACGGCTCGAACTCGCGACCTCCCGGTCCCGAGCTCGATGCTCTACCTCTGAGCCACCGTGCCCCCACATCAGTCCTTGGGGCTTTCTCCATTTTGACTTTCTTCATTACTTCCACCCTACTGATTTCTTCTCTTTTCTCATCTCCCTCCTTCTCCCAGCCATTGCAATAATACCTAAGTTGTAACAAAATTGTGTAATGCAATCAATTCACTTTCTTACAATGCTGACAACACACCTCTGATTTTACTGAGTATCGGTCAGGATGAAAATCAGCTTGTAATTTTCTGTACGTTCTTGTTAAGGCTTTTGTGTCGACATTAAATGCTTTCTCGATTCCCAGCACATCAAAGAAATTCAAACTGCTATCTAAAGGCTGTAACTTATTGCAATTAACACAAAACTTAGAACTGTATGTCAGCTTTTCCTTACAACTCCAACATGCCTTATAAGCTTGACTGCAAAAATTTATTTGCGACAACTTGACTGAAAGCCCATATTTAGTCGCGAAAGAGCAGCTTTTACTGTTACTTTCCCACATATTTTGCTTTATATGGATAGATAGAGGACTTAGAATCCCACTGATGTATTTTGAGCTCGACAGTCCTACTAAATGCCTTACTAACGAGGATGACACGCCCCGCTTTAATATACTTGGAAACCTGCACAACGCCATGTTTATTTACCTGTCCGTGGCTGTCAAAACAGTAGTGACGGCATTTTTAACAGTCTCAAACATTTTTAAAAGCTTCAATTAAAGGAACGGCCGGATTTAAGTACATGTGAAAAGGGGACATAGTACTATAGCATACTGTAGAGGTTGTGCATAAATATGTTGCTCTGTAACATGAAAGATAGCAATAGAAATGGTCTACCGCGTGACTATTTTTCTGCCCAGCATCAGATGCAGCAGCAGCAGCAGCAGGAGAGGCCGACTCGAGAGACAGTGTTCGTAAACTTGTGAATGGTGGGGAGTACGCATGTCTTCCACTCCCTCAACTTTGTGTGTGAGTGTCCTTTACTAGTTGTCTCCATAGCGTGAAGTTACGTCTATTTAAATAAAGTTTTACCGGCACTTCCAGTAGCTCATAACATCAGGGAATTGTCATTGCAAAGTTGAGCAACAGGTTGTTTTGTTTCATAGGTTCATTACTTGTTTCACATAACTTCAGCAGTCAAACCGCAGTGCTGTATATCCTGGAAAATACTTCATATAGGAAAGTTGCACTTGTTTTTGTGATCATTCTAGATTGTATATCTTTATTGTCTGCTGTTGCTTTTGCCCATGAAGTACAGGTAAGGTGTTTGTTTGCACATGAGTAAAACAGTGAATATTTCAGTCAATCTAGACTAATTTTATGATGTTCAGCTCTCCATAGTAGGATGTATATTGAAACCTTGTGTCCTTCACTGTGCAAAGATTGTGTAGTTAGGGAATAATACTTGCCAGTGTTTTTGAAGGTTAATCAAAAGTGGCGGAAGTCAAAATTTTCATTAGACTTATTGCCTGTCACGGATGGTTCGACTTTTCCGCGATATATTCAGCATGTTTTAGGAAGTCAGTGAATTTCGTGCCTGTTTCACCGTGCGAGCTGGGAGTGGGGAAATAATGTCTGGCTCCCAGCTAGGTATTGCCCCTCCCCCTTCCCTCCCGCCACCACCTGCACCATAATCACCTCTATTCCTTTCACCGCATTCCCTGTCATCATGTCCATCCACTCTGCAGTGAAAATATAATTCGAATTAGCCGTTTTCGATCGTATTTTCATTTACTGACCCTTCTTTAGCCCCCGTCATCATCATCATCTCTTATTCCTTTCACCGCCTCCTCTTTCGTCACGTCTATCCACTCCTGCTTCAAAAATGTAAACCAAATTAGCGTTATTCATTCGTATTTACACATCTCGTCCCCCCCCTACACTTTTTTCTTTCATAAATTTCTTTAATTTCCCGCCTTCCTTGTCATTATGTCTAACCACTGCTTCGAAAATAACAGCAAATTTCATGTTTGTCCGTATTTACGTTGATCAACCATTGTTTTGCTTTTCGTCTTATTCTTCTATTCCTTCCATCATCTTCCAGTTCATCACGTCTATTCACTTTTCTTGTAAAATATAATTGGGTTCAGCGTTATTTTTACGTATTAACATTTGTCGACCATTCTTTTACTCATATCAACTTATTCAAATATTCATCACCACATTCCTAGCATTACGTCTGTTCTGGGAGCCCCCCAGATGAAAAGGTGTGGCTTGCAGTAGACAAGTGTATGTCTGAGAGTTTAGACCTGACAGATTTCACTTAATAAGAAGAAAAAAAAATACCCAAAATGTTAAGTGTACACACACACACACACAGTGAAAAGCATGATGCTCAAACTGGTGCATCCCTTACATCCGACAGATTCTTCAAAGTACTGTGCCTCAAGTGTACAATTTGTTCGATTAAAAAAGTGAACTGAATTTGGACGTAGCTCATTGTAATTCTAAGATGCATTTAAATTAATCATCAGCATACAATAATAATTTTCTCGAGTCAAAATCAACAGTAACACTAAGGGTAACCATAATCAGTGAATAATGTAAAAAAAAAAAAAAAAAAAAAAAAGGGATAAAAAATAAAAATAAAACCAGTCATTTGGGAGAACCATACTGTAAAAATCACCTACCCCGTCGAGAGCAACAGCTGGGGTCGAGCTCTCATAATATATCGACCCATCTATCTATATCCATACCTAGACGCCTTAATTCCGTAAGGGGTGGCTACAAACAAATCGCCTTCATGTCGCCGTTCCCAGACATTACGCCACCCTCCCCCCAAAACCTTTTTCGTTATCACTGGAAGTATAGTGTTCCATTTTTTTAAACAAGAAGAATAGAGGAAGATAAAACAATTTTCAAAAAATCCATACACCAGATTGCATGTGTCCTCTCTTCATAAACAATACTACAATGTATCAGTATCGGGTCAGAATGTGAGGATGTCTGTTAAGACATCCTCACATACTGACCCAGCTCAGCATGCTTGCATGCCTCGGCCTTGGTCACCTAATGACTGCTCTTCAAGTTGCTCGATCTCTGACAGCCTCCCTGTTCAGTCCCATATCCCTGAGGTCACACTCTGTGACCTCCTCCCATGTCCTTTTCGGTCTGCCTCTCGCAACCCTATTCCCAGCGTTAACACTTCTCACTTTCTGCACCCAGTTGTCATTCCCCATTCTCTCCACATGCCCAGACCATCTCAGTCCACCTCTCCTCAGCACAACACCAATACACTCCAATCCCATCCTTCCTTATAACCCTTGAAGTTAAACGTTTAATAGATGGGAATACACAGTATGCTGATCACCGTTGACTCTCGGCTTGGCATAGCAAATCTTAATAATCGTAATTCACAAGCAATGTACCACTAACCAATATGCACATTACAAATCAGTGCACAATCCACGATGTTCGTCATACATTACCTCGCAACATTACCTCGACAGACCTGATCAGAGAGAGAGAGAGAGAGAGAGAGCACTAACCAAGACAGTTGGAGATTGACTTCAGATAACTATTTACGGATGCATTATATGTAGCGAAATATGTCAAAGAAATGATAACCAGAAAGGCACTCGCTATAAAAGCATTCATCACTACGGTATTATAATTTGCGAACATATAAACTTTTTTTTTTTTATTATGGTAAGCATAGTACGGTATATTATTGTTAATTTGGGGAACGGTTTAATATCTATACACCAATTAAATTCGAGTTGTACATAGTTTAAGATAACAGGGTCTTGGTAGTCAGTGAATATAAACCCGCCATTATCATCATCACCCATCATCATTAGCACCCATCATCACCATTAATAATATGCTTTCCTCTTTGCTATCTCTGTCTTATTCTAGTAGTTTAGTTATTAGTAGGAGCGGCCTAGCGTGGATAAATGGCCTACTGCAGTTATCCTCTCTTCTTAAGGTCTTGTGTCCTTGGTTCGTACTCGGCGGTTAAGGAAACGCCGTAACGCCTCTTCCTTACCGATTTAATTTTAGATCCGGCTGGCTAATATCG
>JAGKTI010000111.1:0-20045 GCA_018397915.1 Birgus latro
CCATATCTACATTCATCTAATCTAGTTTTAAATACATGAATGTTTTAAAACTGCACCACCTCTTCGTCTAAGTCATTCCAAATACTTATGCTTCTGTTCGAGAAACTGAACCTTTTGAGATCATTAAGACATCTACTTTTCCTCAACTTGAAGCCATGACCTCTTGTTCTTCCATCATCCAACACAAAAAGATCCTCTCTATCCACCCTTTCCAATTCTCTTACATTTCTAAATATCGTGATCAAGTCACCTCTTTCCCTTCTCTCGCGCAATGTTGGTAACTTCAGTTTTTCCAATCTCTCCTCGTAGGTGAGTTCCCTTAAACACGGTATCATCTTTGTTGCCATCCGTTGAACCCTTTCTATTTTATCAATATGCTTCTTCAAATGAGGTGACCATACCACCGCCGCATACTCTAGTCTTGGTCTTATCATGGTCACTATCAACTCCCTCAACATTTCCTCATCCATATAATTAAAAACCACTCTCATGTTGGTCAGTAATCCATAAGTTCCCCCAATAATTTTGTTTATATGCTTTTCTGGTGACAAGTCATCCTGATAATCACTCCCAAGTCTTTCTCATCCTTTCTTTTACTAATCATCTCATTGCCCATTTTATATGTCCAGTGTGGTCTTCTTTCACTTATACCCATTTCTAATACATGACACTTCTTGACATTAAAGTCCATTTTCCAAGTCTGGCTCCAGCTGTGTAGTCTGTCCAAGTCCTCTTGAAGTTCTTTACAACTATCAATACATTTAATATGTTTCATAATTTTAGCATCATCTGCAAACATACTCATGTAACTATTCAAACTCTCTGGCAAATCATTTACATATATCAGAAACATTACTGGGGCCAAGACAGAGCCCTGGGGTACTCCACTAGTCACACTTCTCCATTGTGAAACCTTGCCTCTTACTACTGTTCTCATCTGCCTTCCTATCAAATAATCTCCCATCCACTTTAATAATTTCCCATGCACCCCTCCAAATGTCCTGAACTTCCACAATAGTCTCTTATAGGGTACCCTGTCAAATGCTTTCTTAAGATCCAGATAGACACAGTCCGCCCATCCCTCTCTCTCCTGTACGACATCTGTTACCCTACTGTAGAAACTTAGTAGGTTAGTAATACATGATCTTCCTTCCCTAAAACCAAACTGTCTTGGTGTTATCACTTCATTTTCTTCTAAATACTTTATCCATCTTTTTCTAATAACTTTCTCACAGATTTTACAAACAATACTAGTAAGTAACACAGGTCTATAATTAAGTGGATCCTCCCTATCTCCTCCCTTAAAGATTGGCACAATATTTGCTCTTTTCCAATCTTTAGGTAACTGTCCATTTTCAAGCGAGGTTTTGATAATGACATAAACTGGCCACACTAACTGGTCGGCACATTCCTTCAGGATCCATCCAGCCACACCATCTGGTCCCACTGCTTTTCTCACATCCAAATCCTTCATCAGCTGCAGCACCTCATCCATGTCAACTGTAATTTCGGTAATTCTTGTCAGCCTGGGTTCCATTTCAGGCTCCCTAAATTCGTCTTCCAATACATAAACTGACTGCAGCTTGTTGTTCATTATTTCACACAAGTCTTCCTCTCTTTCGTATGTTTCATCTCCATTCCTCAGTCGTATTATACTGTCCTTAACTTTCATTTTGCCATTTACAAACCTATAAAATAGTTTCGGCTCTTTTTTACAGTTAGATACAATATCTTTTTCGTATTTCCTTTCCTCTTCTCTCCGTACCCTTACATATTCATTTCTAACCTGCTTGTACTCCTCCCAAGCCCTTTCACTATACCTTCTCACTTTATTCCATGCTTTTTTTCTTGCCTCTTGTGCCATCCTACATCTGTTGTTAAGCCATTCTTTCTTCCTTTCCATAGCTGCAGAAAATTTTGGGACATACTTAGTAACTCCTGTTTTATTAACTCATATTTCTCATCAACATTTGTGATCATATTCATTTTACTCCATTCTACATTTTGGAAAAAGTTCCTCAGGAAAGCTGCCTTCCCATAATTGTATCTATTTTCTCTGTGTTTTTCATCTCTTTCTCCTTCCCTCACTCCTAACACGTCCATCTCAATTACCAGATGATCACTTTTACCAAAGGGGCAATGGTAGGTTATGTTTCTCACATCATTTGGGTCCTTTGTGAATAGTAAGTCAAGCCTGGATGGTTCATCAACACCCCTAATTCTTGTGTTTTCTTTGATCAACTGGGTTAACATGTTTTCCATCATCAATTCCATTAATTTATTTCCCCATGATTCTTCATTGTTCCCAGCATCCATACTTTCCCAATCAACTTCTCTACAGTTAAAATCTCCCATTAATATTATTCTATTTCTTCGTCCAATTAACATTTTTAGCCTAATAATGGATTCACTTATTAACTCTCCGTAATCTTCCTTTGTCCATGCCCTAGTTTTGGGGGGCATATAAAAAACTATTATATCCGTTTTTTCTCCATAATTGTCCTCTATTACAACTCCCAAAAGTTCAGCCTTAGTATTTTCAATTTCTATATTCTTTACTCTTAGGTCATTATGGGTTAATATCACTATTCCTCCCCCAAATTTGCCTTCTCTGTCCTTCCTCCAAATCTTATAATTATTCCAGCCATATAATTTTATATAGACATCTTGGGGCAATTTAGTCTCTACTAGGCAAACAATTTCAGGTTTATTTTCATTTAAGTAGTCTGCAATTTCTCCTTTCTTAGATATTAATCCATCTACGTTGCTGTACATGATGCTCAGATTTGCTGCACTGTTGTTATCTTTACTCGTTCTTCTCTTTTTCATATTCATATCCATCCCCTTTGTTTCCTTCACGTCTAGTTCTTCACATACCACTTCCTTGCTTTCATATCCATCACTCTCCAAAAAAAAGTTTTACATTCTTCCTCTGTCCTCCTGTCATTTTTTTCCTTTACTTGGTCCTTCAAAGATTTTAAAACTTCTCTTTCTTCTTCATTCAAGTCTTTTCTTACTATAATATTTTCCATTCCTGCCTCTTTACTTAGTTTCCAGGTCACCTTAAGTATGTCATTTACAACACTTTCTGAAGACATCTTAACTCTCATTGGTCTTGCTTCCCCCTTCTTATATGGCCCTATCCTCCTTACTTCCTCAATTTCTTTTTCCCACTTGTTTCCTTCGGGATCGATCTTGTCCAATATTTGCCTCACCTGATTTGAGTCTCTCTCGAGTCTCACAGACCTAACTTTTTCTTCTTCCTCCCTGTTTCCAAATATTATCACACATCTGTTCCTTTCTACTGTTTCTCTCACTATTTTCTCTTTTTTCTTCAATATTTTCACTACATTTTCTTCCATTTTTTTCTTGTTCATTTCCCTTTCCTCCTGAATAATTTCCCTTAAACTGACCATTTCTTTCTGTTCTTCTTCCACATGTGCCCACTTTGCCTTTTGCTCTTCTAACACACTACTTACCTTCTCTGTTTTGTTACTGCTCTCTTCTAGTTTTCTCCGTAATTCAATATTTTCTCGTTTCAAATTCTCGATCTCCTGGTTCGCTGTCTCATTGGCCTGTATCAAACTCTGTATAGTATTTTCATTTTTTTCAGGCATGTTTCTTGATACTAGATCTTCCACTTTCTTTTCTAGACCACTAATTCTCATAATCAATGTTTTAACCAGATCCATTACATTCGTTTCACTGTCAAATCCTGGGAATTCTGGTTCCCCAATGTTTACATTGTCGGCCATGTTTAAGGTCGGTTACAGTACTAAACTGAACAGCTGTTCCCAAAATTCCTATAAAAACATTCATGTATACTTAATGACAATAGTTCTTTACATTTTTGGTAGACTATAATAACTTGCAATACTTAAAATTTTGAACAAAACTGGAGACAGGACAATTCCTGAAAACTACTTAGGGTTTGTTGAGAGGCGGTTTGAGACACGTCTTCTCGCTGTGGCTGCTGCTCCGTGTGTGTGTGTGTGTGTGTGTGTGTATTTACCTAATTGTGACATACAGGAAATGAGCTACGCTCGTGGGGTCCCGTCTCTGTTTCTCAATAAGTCAAATTTAGATTTAAACTCGTTTAAGTTTTTAGACTGGACGATCTCTTTGTCCAGTCTATTCCACAGGTCTATGCATCTATACGGAAAACTATATTTCTTGATGTCCTTCAAGCAGCGCGGCTTCTTCAGTTTCAGTCCATGTCCTCTTGTTGCTCTCTTATCCCATAAAAACAGATCTTCTCTATCAATTTTATCTACTCCCATCATGGTCCTGAACACTGCAATCATGTCACCCCTCTCTCTCCTTTCCTCTAAGGATGGCAAATCCAGCCTTTCTAGCCTCTCACTATATGACAGATCTGCCAAACTGGGGACCATCTTGGTTGCTGTTCTTTGTATTCTCTCAATCTTGTTTATATCTTTCTTTTTGTGTGGGGACCACACTACTGCCGCATATTCTAACCTGGGGCGGATCATGGCCACTATCAGTTTTTTCATCATCTCTTCATTCATGTAATGGAATGCCACTCTTATGTTGGTCAAGAGTTTATATGTCTCTCTAACTATCTTGTTGATGTGTTTTTCAGGTGACAAACCATCCTGGAACAGCACTCCTAAATCTTTCTCTTCTCTCGCTTTTGTGATTGGTTCATTACCCATCATATAGTTCAGTGATGGTCTCTTGGTGCTTTTACCCATTTCCAATATCTTACATATTTTTGCGTTGAATTTCATTTCCCACATCCGGCTCCAGTCATGTATCCTATCCAGATCCTCCTGCAGCATTTTACAGTCCTCCTCAACCTCTACCTTCTTCAAGATCTTGGCATCATCAGCAAACAGACTTGCATAACTGTTTACTCCATCTACCACATCATTTATGTAAATCAGGAACATTACTGGTGCCAACACCGAGCCCTGTGGGACACCACTTGTTACTTCTCTCCATCCAGACATCCTGTCCTTTATTACTGTCCTCATTTGTCTGTCTCTCAAAAAGTCTTTCATCCATTCCAGGAGGTTACCCTTCAGTCCTCCTATATGCTCTAGTTTCCACATTAGTCTCTTATGGGGTACCTTGTCAAAGGCCTTCTCCAAATCTAAATATACACAATCCACCCAACCGTCTCTCTCCTGCAGCACATCAATCGCTCTTGAGTAAAAGCTCAACAAGCTGGAAACACATGACCTTCCACTTCTAAATCCAAACTGACTTTCAGTCAAAATATTCATCTCTTCCAGATATTTTATCCACCTATCTTTCAGAATCTTCTCGCACAATTTTGCAACCATGCTGGTTAGGGACACTGGTCTATAGTTCAGGGGTTCTTCCTTGTTTCCTCCCTTATAAATTGGTACCACATTTGCTCTCTTCCATTCCCGAGGCACTTTCCCTTCTTCCAGCGAACACACAATTAAACTGTGAATCTTATCTGCCAGTTGGTCTCTGCATTCCTTCAGTACCCAATTTGAAATTCCATCTGGTCCTGGGGCTTTCCTTACATCTTGAGTTTCCAGTAATTTGTACACTTCCTGCACTTCCACTTTTATATCTTTTATCACTACACTCCTAGTCACTCCCTCCCCCTCCACAAACTCCCCTTCATTAGTAAAAACTGATTGGAAACGTTTGTTCATTATTTCAGCTTGCATTGCCGCATCATTATAGACCTCTCCTTCTACTTTCAGTTTGGTGATTCCTTCCTTTTG
This sequence comes from Birgus latro, assembly GCA_018397915.1. Lineage (NCBI taxonomy): Eukaryota > Metazoa > Arthropoda > Malacostraca > Decapoda > Coenobitidae > Birgus > Birgus latro. Next base: position 5,727 of record JAGKTI010000111.1, read on the forward strand.
CTTCAATTTGCCATTAACAAATCTATAAAACAATTTGGGTTCATCCTTACATTTGTCGATTATACCTTTTTCAAAGTTCCTTTCTTCCTCTCTACGAATTCTTGTATATTCATTTCTAGTTCTTTTATATTCTTCCTTTGTTCTGTTATTACCTCTCTTTCTCCATTTGTTCCATGCCATGTTCCTCTCTTTTTTTGCTATAATACACCTTCTATTATACCACTCCTTTATCCTGTATTCTTTCCCACTTACTCTTGGAACATATTTATCCACTCCTGAATTATAGAGGTCTAGAAAGATATCCCACTTCCTCTGAATCTCTCTTGTTTCTCTGAATTTTCTCCAATCTGCATTTTCAAAAAATTTACTCAATTCCGTAAAGTTTGCTTTCCCAAAGTTGTATCTTCCCTGCCTATGGAGCTCATCTCTTGGCACCACGTTCCCTATTATCATCTGGAACTCAATGACCACGTGATCACTTTTTCCCATAGGACACATATATTTCAAGGATTCAATTACGTCAGGTTCTTTGGTTAGCAGTAAGTCTAATCTTGCTGGGGTGTCATCACCTCGGAATCTTGTCTCTTCTTTGACCCACTGCGTCATTACATTATTCATCACAATGTTTAACAATATAGTGCCCCACGAATCTTCGCCGCCTCCTGAGTCCCATTCCTCCCAGTTCACCTCTTTACAATTAAAATCACCCATTAGAATTATATTGCTGCTTTTCTCAAATCACTTTCTGTAGGTAACTAACCATGTCTGACAACATCTCCTGGTATTCATCATCAGTCCATGCTCTTGTCTTAGGTGGAACATATACTACTGCTATATCTCTCTTACAGTTCTCTCCAGTTTCTAATTTCATGTTTATCACTTCAGCCCTACCCTCTCCCATTTCCACAGAATCTATATTTAAGTTATTCTTCACTGCTATCATCACTCCTCCTCCCATTTTATCTTTTCTGTCTCTTCTCCACAATTTGTATTTCCCATCTCCCATATGGATATCAATATTCTCCCTTAACTTGGTCTCTACAAAGCACATAACATCAGGTTCTTGTACCCTCAAGAAATCGTTGATTTCTAACATTGCCGATATTAATCCATCAACATTAGTGTACGCCACTTTTAAACTTTTTTCGTTATTACTTATACCGTATTTTCTCCTCCTCTCCGTCGGTACCACTTCCTCAATTTCTGGTCCATAACTCTCCAATAAAACACTGTCTTCTCCTTCTCCGTTCTTTGTTCGTTTTTTGCCTTAGCTTCCTTTACTAACTCCTTTATTTTAGCTCTTTCTTCCTCATTTGCATCTCTCCTTAACCAGACATTTTCGAACCCCTCTTTGTCTGCTAATTTCCATGTCCTATTCATGATTTCATTTACTATTGCCTGGGACTTAAACTTCACCTTCAATGGCCTTGCCCCTCCTTCCTCATACTTACCTAACCTAAACACTTCTTCAATCTCTTCTAGGGCTTCATTGTTACCCTCCATGACTACTGATAATATTTCTTTAACTTTACTCAATTCTTCTCTTTCTCTTTCAGATCTTATCGTGATACGCTTTTCTTTTACCCCTAAAATAATTACACATTTTTTCTTATCTGCTACATCCCTGACTAGAGCTTCTCTACTTTTCAATACCCTAACCACTTCCTTCTCCACCTTTTCCTTGCTTTGTTGTGCAATAATCTCTTTCAAATTTACATTCCCTTCCTCCTGAATTTTCTTCCACCCCTTTTGTTGCTCCTTGATTTCCTTAATATGTTCATCTTGCATCCTTGATTTTGAATCATACTCCTCTAATTTACTTTTCATTCTGTCTCTTTCTTCTTCCAACCTCCTGTTTTCCCTCTTGAGGTGTTCTATTTCATTTGTGGCAGATTCGTTGCTCGTTTTTAATTCCGTGACTTCTCTTTCCTGTTCTGCACTGCGTGTGTAAACTTTTTCCAGCTCGTTCTGTAAACCTTTGATCTCTCTCTCCTGTTGTAAGGTCCTCTCCTGCAGCTCCCTAATTACTACCCATACCTTCTTCAATTCCTGGACATTCTTCTCCGCCGTTTTTTCTACTCCAGCTACTCTTGTTTGATACAATTTTGAACTTACATTTCTCGCATCTTCGTCGGAGAAACCCATAAATTCACTTTCGCCAGACGTAAACAAACCGCCGTCGCTTTCCGCCATGATGCAACCATATGGAAACTTTTCTACACTGTATCTTGCTCTCTTTACCCCAGAGCCCGCTTTTTTTTTTTAAACTGATGTCCGACGGAACCACCACTCACGCACTCATTTCTATAATCACAATAGGCTGGTTTCCTTTCGCCGATGATTCCACGATTATTTCGCTGCAGTCCAGGAGGACGTCTGTCCACGTCGGCGACCTGTGTGTGTGTGTGTGTGGTAGGGGAAAGTAGTGTTATTTATGGTGAGATGTGGAACAAGACTATGTTCTGCTGTCCAGTTTGTGAGACGGGTCAATGTAGATCTGGCTGGGGCTAATGTGAGTCTGTTTGTGATGAACCATTTGTGTAGTGTGTTAAGGTAATGTTGGAGGATATGTGTGTGGCTGTGTTTGCATTTTGGTGTGTACATGTAAGTGTCATGCCGTCTGCATAGGAAGCTACGTGTATTTGTGGTGTGTGAGGTGTGGGTATGTCGTGCATGTGTAAGTTATAAAGTATTGGGTACAAAACAGATCCTTGAGGGATGCTGTTTGTGATGTTTCTGATGTTCGATGACTGACCGGCAAATGTTACACGAGCACATCTGCCTGCTAAATAGTTTTGCCAGCCATCTTTTTGCGTTATTGTGCATGTTTGTGTTGAATATTTTATTTGTGAGGTTGTGGCAGGGGATGGCATCAAAAGCTTTGCTACTGTCTAGTGTGACTGGGAGTGTTCTGTGTGGTGGCCTAGCTGAACTGATACCATCAAAAACTCTCTGTGTAAGGTCTGTAAGAAGAGTGTTTGTGGAGTGCAGCGGCCTAAAACAACACTGTGACAGGGCTAGGGGGATGTGAGGAGTTACTAACTGTAATACCAGTCATTCAGTGACTTTGGAGGAAGTGCAGAGTAGCGTGATGGCGTGGTGTGAGGAAAGTAACGTGGGATTTTTGTTGGGTTTAGGGATAGTGATGACAGCACCATGCTTCCAGACGTGTTGTGTGAGTAGCTGTAGTTTGATATGTTGGTGAGTGCTTGTATGCCTTGTGGTCCACAGTGTTTACGGTGTACGTTGCTTACATTGTCTGGGCCAAAGGCAGATGCGTTCTTAAGTTTGCTAATGATGTGCTTCGTCTGGTTGTAAGTGACGGGTGCGAAGTCTGGGTCTGTGGGGAACTGTCTTGCGTCGGATGACACGTCAGTCGTTGCAATGGGGGTTTAGATGACTGAAGTGTGAAAAGTGACTGATGAGTGTGTTTGCTTGTTGTTTGTTTGAGGGTATGTTGTCTGTTGTTGTGATGGCAGTGTGTGATTGTTTAGTGTTGGTGTTGGAGAGTGTGATGCTGTTTGGTGTTCTGTAGAGTTTGCTGCTGTTTGTTTTGTGATCAAGTGTTTGGATATTCATCCATCCATCATCCAATCCTGTGTTGCCCCATGAGGAGCGCAGAAGCCTGGGGCTAGGCAAGTTGTTCCTGACCGTTAAGATGAGAGTGACCTACCTTACTCATCCCTGAGTGGCATTACGTAAGCAATAAACCCCAATTTGGATATAAACCTTCACTGGCTCAATTCGATTGGAGTGCCGTAATTACCCACTAAACCACCAGTACCCAGAATTGGATATATGGTTACCACCCAGCATAGTAAATGGTTTCCTGGTGTACAGGAAACCATTTAGCTTGTCACTCAGTGCTGAGTCACCCAGAGGCAAAAGGAAAAGGAAAGAATGAAGAAAAGAAAGACAGAAGAGGGAGTGTAAAGACACCCGCAGGAAGAAGGATGAGGAAAGAATGAAGTAAACAAAGGCATAAGAGGAAGGAAGGAAAGAAGGAAGGAGGAGAGGAAAGGACAAACACCCGAGAGCAGTACTACATAGAGTGTGTGGATGGAGATAATTATTCCAATTCAGTGTTTGCTGCTCTGATATTTTATTGTTTATCTTAGTGTTGACTTCTTGTATTTGTTGTGTGGTGTCTTGCATATGGGGTGTTGGGAAGTGTTGTAGTATGCTGCATTGGCTGATGAGGCCTTGAATTTCTGATGTGAACTTGGGATTGTGTCTTTTTCTGTTACCTCTAGGGATGTGTCTTTTGTCTGAATTTTGAATAATTGTACTGAAAGTGTGCACAGTGGTGTTGTGATGGATGTACTGTTTAATGTTTCAAAGTGTTGTTCTGTTTCAGCTGTGAAGGCCTCCCAGTTGGCTCTCATATAATTAGTGTATGCATGTCTGTGGCCAGCTGGGGTGATTCTGGTTTTGGTATTGATGATGATTGAGAAGTAGTCAGAGCTAAGGGTTTTGACCACTTTCCATAATGTTGTGGGGGCATGGTTTGGGATGCAAAAGAGTCTGGGGATGATGAGAGGAAGAGGGCTTGGTGTGGGATATGGGTATGTTGATGGAGATTGTTGAGGATGAAAAGATTATCTGTTTGGGATTGTAGTACCAGCACTCTGTCCGTGTCTGGGTTGTTGACAGGCCTACGCCTTGGCGTTGAAATCACCACCCAGGATGATGTTGGGTATGTTGGTGATGTGGTGTATTTGAGGAAAGTAATCGTATGGTACTGTTGGGGGATGATTGGGGGAAGTGTATATAATGGCGATTGTTATGAGTGATTTGTTGCCCATGCGTATTTTAATGTACAGTATTTTGGTTGTGGTGTCATGTGAAGGGATTTTGTGTGTGTACTAGTATCTGAAAAGTTGATGGATTGTTTTTTTTTTTTTTTTTAATGCAAGGAAGAAGGAACCAAAGGCCACAGGCCTGCATACTGTTCCTTCCAAGAAAAAGCAAAAACAGTACAAAAGACAGCCAAATTCAAGATCTGTTCAATTCGAGATGCCTGGAGACACTGCGTTTGAAAGACTGGAGATCATAGGAAGTAGGAAATACAGACAGAGGAAGACAGTTCCAGAGTTGACCAGTTGCATAAATGAAGGACTGGGAGTAACGGTTAACTCTTGCATTAGAGAGCCGGACAGAAAAGGGATGAGAGTTTGTTGCTAGACGGGTACTACGTGCCCGTCGTAGAGGTGGAAGGATGCAAGCAGACAGTTCAGAGGAACAGTGACCATTGAAGTAGCGATAGAAGAGAGATAAAGATGCAACAGTGCGGCGAAGAAACAAAGGCAGAAGGGAATCAGTAAGAGGAGGAGAGTTAATGAGACGAAAAGCCTTTGACTCCACCCTATTGAGAAGAGCTGCATGTGGGGAGCCTCCCCACACATGAGAGTTGTACTCCATACATGGGCGAATAAAACCCATGTACAAGGTCAACAACTGTGCAGGGGTAAAGAAAGCTCGGAATCGGCTTAGCACACCTAATCTCTTGGAAGCAGATTTCACAAGAGATGTAATATGTTCTTTCCAAGACAAATCCCGAGAGAATGAAACCCCAAGCATGTTCAAGGATGATGCAGGACATAACTGTTCATTATTAAACATTAGTGGGTAATCCTGAGGAAGATTTTGTCGGGTTGATAATGTAAGAACTGAGTTTTTGATGCATTAAAAATAACAAGATTATTTTTACCCCAATCAGAGATACGAGCCAAATCAGACATTAGGTGCAGGAACCGAATGGAAAGGTGAAGGGTGGAATCATCAGCATATGAGTGGATAGGGTTAGATGTACAGCTTAAAAGGTCATTGATGAATAAAAGGAAGAGAGTAGGTGATAGGACAGAACCCTGAGGAACACCACTGTTGATAGGTCTAGGAGAGGAACGATGGCCGTCTACAACAGCAGCTATAGAACGACCAGAAAGGAAGCTAGAGATGAAGGCACTGATAGAAGGATAGAAACCGTAGGAGGGCAGTTTGGAAATTAAAGATTTATGCCAGACTCGATCGAAAGCCTTTGAGATGTCAAGTGCAATGACAAAGCTTTCGCCAAAGTCCCGAAGGGAGGATGACCAAGAGTCTGAAAGGCAGGTGAGAAGATCGCCAGTGGAGCGTCCCTGACGGAACCCATACTGACGATCAGAAAGAAGGCTGTGACAGGAAAGGTGCTTTAAAATTTTTCTGTTAAGAATTGACTCGAAAACTTTTGATACGCAGGATGTTAAAGCAATTGGACGATAGTTAGAGGGTTGGGAATGGTCACCCTTCTTTGGGACTGGCTGAATGAGAGCAAACTTCCAGCAAGAAGGAAAGGTACAAGTTGAGAGACAAAGGCGAAAGAGTTTACCTAGGCAGGGTGTAAGCACAGAAGCACAGTTTTTGAGGACAACAGGAGGGACTCCATCAAGACCATATGCCTTGTTAGTATTGAGGCCAGTGATGGCAGAAAACACATCAGCTGAAGAAATTTTAATGTCAGTCATGAGGAAGTCAGAGGGGGGAAGTGATGGAGGAATAGCACAGGAATCGTCTAAAGTGGAATTGGAGGAGAAAGTCTGAGCAAAGAGATCTGCTTTATCAGTAGAAGAAATAGCTACAGAGCCATCAGAGTAGAAAAGAGGAGGGAAGGATGATGAGGTAAAGTTGTTAGAAAGGTTTTTGGCAAGGTGCCAGAAGGAGCGAGAAGAATTCGAGTTGGAGAGTTGGGAACATTTAGCACGGATGAAATTGTTTTTAGCAGAGCGAAGAACAGACTTAGCACGATTCCGGGCAGAAATATATAAAAGGTGTGATTCAGGGGTGGGTTGGCTCCGGTACCTCTTATAGGCCCTCTCCTTGTTGCGGACAGCATTAGAACAAGCGTGATTAAACCAAGGCTTTCTTGCATTAGTCAGAGGATATGAGAAAGCAATGTATGCTTCCATGCCCGAGAGAATAACCTCTGTAACGCGCAAGGCACACTCAGATGCTCCTGGCCATGGAAGCAATAATCATTCCACGGAAAATCAAAGAAGTACTGCCTGAGGGCCTCCCAATCTGCAGCTCCAAAGTGCCACAGGCGGCGTTTCTTTGGAGGGTCCACAGGCCGTACTGGAACGATTGGACATGTTAAGGTAATAAGATTATGATTGGAGGAGCCCAACGGAGAGAAAAGATGAACAGTGTAAGCAGAAGGATTTGTTGTTAGGAAAAGGTCAAGTATGTTGGAACTCACTCCAAGGCGGTCAGGGATACGGGTAGGGTGCTGTACAAGCTGCTCTAGGTCATTAAGGATAGAAAAGATGAAGGAATGTTCACCAGGTGGATCAGTGAAAGGAGAGGAGAGCCAAAGGTGGTGGTGAACATTGAAATCTCCTAGAATGGAGATTTCAGAGAAAGGAGAAATGGATAGAATGTGTTCCATCGTAGAAGTAAGATAGTCAAAGAATTTTTGATAGTCAGTAGAATTAGGAGATAAGTAAACAGCACAGATATATTTAGTCAGAGAATGACAGGAGAGCCGAAGCCAGAGAGTAGAGAATTCAGAAGAATCAAGTTCAGGAACACGAGAGCAAGATAGATCGTTGCGTACATGTACGCAACAGCCACCTTTGGCTTTGAAACGACAATAGAGAAAGTAGGAGGATACAGAAAAGGGTTTGCTGTCAGTTGCCTCAGACCTCAGTGAGAAAGAGAAGGTGAGGTTTAGAGGAGAAGAGGTGGTGCTCGACAGCGTGAAAGTTAGAGGAAAGGCCGCGAATGTTACAGAAATGAAGAAGGAGTGAGTCAGACAGTGGTTCCAGGCAGCTCTTTGAGTCGTCACCGGGAGAGGGGCGGATGGTGGGGGCATTTATGGTCCCCCCCCCTGGGAACTCCGAGACATGATTTTTGTACGCCATTTCGAAGAAATTTTGAAAAGGAAGTGTAGTGTGTAGCGTGTATGTAGTTTGGTGTTGACAGTTAGAGAAACTTGCATTGGAGAGCATGCTGGTCTACTCTCTGTGTAACTGAGACACTGAAAGGAGGATGGTCAGGAACAAGTCCTGAGGGCTGATGAAACGGGAGCTCCAGCTCTCCCTGTCATCAGCTTTCCATCCTCCTTGGGAGTACTGCCCTGCTCGACTGGAGCTACAGTCTCCTCACCCTGATATACCAGGGTGATGAGTCCACCACCACTGCTCTTGGCCTGGTCTTGTCTGACAGTGGTGAAAATATGAAATGTAGGCATTTTTTGTGTTCACCTGAGGTTAGGAGGTTTGCTTGGTTAGACAGACTTGGGTTGATCAACAATAACAAATCAAGCCCCTGGAATCATGAATTCATCGCACAGACATAATCAACCTCACACACTACACTAAACATGTACTGTACCTCCTTGGTTTTCATCACAAGTTCTGTCAGGGCAGCATGTACAGTCTTGGCCAGGTTTGGGTCCTTACGTGCCTCATCCTTCATGAAGTCTGAGTAGAGGGAGGATGACCCCAGCTTTTCCCTGGCCTCAGGGTTCTCTATCTGCAGTGCCAGAGCCAAGCGGCGGTTGCGTTCCTCCATCTGGCACTCTTCATTGCAGGGCAGTCTGGCGAAAGTGGAAGATAAATAGTAATTATCAATAACTGCCAATCCCATTTTGCCCCCTTCAGAGTACAGAGGCCCAAGGCTAGGCTACAATGGTCCAGAACAGTTTATGTCAGGAGATCATTCTATGCACATGACAGTGCTATACATGATCAACAATGGTGGTGTCAGAGAGAAAAACCTCTGGCCACCTAAAGAATTCAAACCACAGCACATAAGCCACAGCCCATTCTGACCTGCAAGCTCTACCACCAGTCCATCCAGCATCTAGGGTGAAGGGTAAGGATAATAAATGTGAAAATCCATTTACTGTAAGTCATGTCACCACTATCTGGACATAGGCTACAAGGCACAGGTGGCTTCATAGCATCTCTTCCTTAATGATTTCGTTTATATATTACACTTTAACATTATACTGCATATTTTTCTTATGTTGTTCTTTCCTTCATTCTTTCCTCTTCCTTCTGCCTATGGGTAACTCTACACTCAGTGACAAGTCAAATTGTTTCCTGTACACCAGGAAACCATTTACTACACTGGGTAGTAAACATATAACCAAATTATGGCGCCTGGTGGTTTAGTGGGTAATTAAGGTGCTCCAATCGAATTAAGCCTGTGTAGGTTTATATCCAAGGGATGGCTGGGGTTTATTGCTCACATAATGGCACTCAGGGATGAGTGAGGCTAGTCACTCTCATTAAATGTCAGGACCAACTTGCCTAGCCTCGGGTTCCTACGCTCATCATGGGGCGACATAAGACTGGATGATGGATGGATGTTTTAATACTGATATAGTTTACATTAATAACATACAAAGGGATGTTGAGGTATAATGGGCAAAATTAACTGATGAAAAGGTGTTATGAATTCCAAAAAACGCCACATAGATAGCACTCAATCCCATCCTCTGTCTATTAATAGATGCCTAAACCACAGCCCTTGCACAAAACAAGTAATGGATTATGTTGTGGCCTCAGGCTCATCTGAATGTGAGCCTGGCTGACTGCAGACTAGGGATGCCCTTCTGCAGTTTACTATCCTTCTTTGGACAGACAGAGATTTCAGGGAAATATGTATAACTGGGGACCAGATCCACCCAGTTAAATTGATGCACTAACATGAAAGTATCCCTCTCCAGCACTTTCTTTTATTAATATCATTATATGAGGTGACCAGACTGTAACTGCCATGATGAACAGTGTATTATATACGGTACAAAGTGCATGGAGATACTGCACTTGTATTTTCATGAATTAGTTAATGTAATGCAAGTATACACAGCTGGGGAATGACAGGGAGAAAGAGGGATATGAGAAGAGAGGAAGAAATCAGTAGGATGGAAGTTGTGGAAGCAATGAAGAAAGTTAAAATGGGGAAAGCCCCAGGAATTGATGGAGTGTGTGGTGAAATGCTGAAGCATGGGGGAGAGATAGTAATAGAATGGATGTGGATGATGTGCAGATTGGCCTAGGAGGAAGGTAGAGTCCCAGAGGATTGAAAGTCAGTTATAATTATTCCCCTGTACAAAGGAAAAGGGGAAAAAGAAGTGTGTGGTAATCACTGGGGCATTTGCCTTCTTTGTGTAGTAGGAAAAGTATATGGTAGGATACTTATTGACAGAGTTAGGGAAATAACAGAGGAATTAGTTGGAGAAGAACAGGGAGGCTTTAGGATGGGAAGAGGTTGTGTAGATCAGATATTCATTCTTAGACCTTTAGTGGAAATGTTTCTTGAGAAGGGAAATTCATGGATTTGGAGAAAGAATATGACATGGTGGATAGACAGGGATTGTGGAAAATATTAAGAATACATGGAGTAGATGGGAAGTTGTTGAAGGTCATGAAGAGTATGTATGAGGATGCTAAGGCTGCAGTGTGTGTGGTTAGTGAAACGAGAGAATTTTTCTATTTGAAGGTTGGATTGAAACAAGGTAGTGTCATGTCTTTATGGATGTTCAATCTGTATATGGATTGGGTTATAAAAGAGATACAAGGTAGGGCAGTGAATGTCGGAGTGGCCCTAGTGAGAGAGGGCAATGTTTGGAAACCATTAGTACTGTTGTTTGCAGATGATACTGTGTTCTTAAGTGAAGACGAAGAGGAGGTGCAAGGCTTGGTGGATGAGTCTGGGAGAGTGTGTAAGAAATGGAATGTAAAAGTGAATGTAGGGAAGAGTAAAGTGATGGTCTTTGAAAGAAGTGAAGTCAGTGAATGTACAGTGAGAATGGATGGGGAGGATATGGAGAATGTGAGTGCGTTTAAGTACTTGGGCAGCATGATGAGTGCTTGAAAGGGCACAACAGGGAAAAAAGGTTGCTGGTTCCTTGAAAGCAATGATAAGAAACTGGGAAGTGAGCATGGAAGTGAAAAAGCTATTACATGAAAGTATTGTGATACCAACTCTAACATATGGAAGTGAAGCTTGGACCTTGCTGGAGGGACAGATGTCAAGAGTGAGAGCAGTGGAAATGAGCTGAGAGGAGCATGTGGAGTCACATGGAGAGACAGACTGACAAATTAGGAAGTGAAGGAGTGCTGGTTTGGATGTGGATGTGATAGGAAGCGTTAGGAGAAACACATTAACGTGGTTTGGGAATGTGGAGAGGAGGGAGAGTGAATGACTGACGAGGAGAGTGTATGTGAGTGAGGTGGAGGGGGTAAGAGGGAGGGGGAAGCCAAGGATGAGATGGAGGGATGAAGAGGAGAGGTATATGAGAGATGGGGGTGTGAGCTGGGAGCAGGGCAATGGAATGGCGGGGGACAGGGCAACAGGGAGGCAATTTGTTTGTGGCCACCCCTTACGGGATTAAGGCGTCTGGCAATAGACAGATAGAAAGTTAATGTGTCTTTACTACTGGTGTACTCTCCTGAGCTAAAATGTACAGCAGCAGCAAGAACAAAAAACAAATGACTTCTTTGTGCAGCAAGTGTTAAAGGCTGAAATAGAGCTCTTTAAAATGAGCTGTGCTCTGTCCATTTTAACTTAATCTGTAACTGTCATCTCTTCATATTGAATGTTATGCTGTAAAAAGAGATTAACACAGGGATGCACAACCGGCGGCCCGCGGGACGCATGTGGCCCTCAAGCAACCCTCTGGCGGCCCTTAGTAGGCAATAAAAGGTAAAAAATAATAAAAGGTAATAAGCTGATAAATAACAATTCAGATAATAATTCAAAATGTGCCGTGGACCCAGAACTGGACGAGAAGTGAACGCATCAGCCACCGTGTCTAGACATTAGTCACTCTAGACGGGAGTCTGTGTGCCACAGTGCTGAGTCGACGGCCTCACTGCCTGAGTACCGACAGTCGTTATTAGGAACTCTATCAGAGAGGGTTGATTACTCTTGCTCACAATGGCTGCTAGTACTTCTACTGGAAAAAATGCAACTTGGAAAAGGAAACTAGAAGATGAACACAGAAAATTTCATGAAATAAAGACAGACAAATATTTCTTTGTGGAAAACAGTGCAAACAATATAATTTGTTTGATATGCCAGAGTAGCGTAGCTGTTTGTAAGGAATCACAGGTGAACTAAGGAAACAGAAAATAAAATCACTGATGCAAGGTTTTGATGTTCAGCAAAGCATGTTCAGTCAGAGAAATAAGGAGTCACAGGATGTAACAGAAGTGAGCTATGAAATTGCAAATCTGATGGCTAAAAATTCAAAGGCATTTTCTGAAGGTGATTTCATTAAAAAATGTATTGTTACTGCTGTTCAAAAACTTTCTCCAGATGCTGTGAGGAAGTATGAAAATATCAGTCTGAGTCGTACGACAGTGCACCGTAGAATCTGTGACTTGTCAGGTGATATAGTAGACCAATTGAAACAAAAAGGCAAACAATTTGTTTACTTTTCCCTAGCAACTGACGAATCTACTGATGTAACATCTACAGCTCTGTCACTAGTGTTTGTACGTGGTGTAACAGACGACTTCTCTGCACATGAGGAACTTGTTGGCCTGTTCTTTGAAAGGGCAGAATACTGGAAGAGATTTACTGAGTGGACTACTAGAGCAGATTTCAGCAGTTGAATTAAATTTAGACAATTTAGTAGGCATATCAACTGACGGGGCTCCTGCAATGATTGGGAAGCAGAATGGTTTGGTACAACTATTAATCGAGCACCTTGGAGAGCGAAAAAATGAACTGAAACAGTTTTACTGCATAATACATCAACAAAATTTGTGTGGAAAAGAACTGAACTTCGAACATTTAATGAAAGTTGTAGTTTCCACAGTGAATTTTATTAAGTCATGATCAGCTTTGCATCATCGGCAGTTCAAGCAATTTCTTAATGAGATTGAAGCAGAGTATGGTGATTTAGTATTTTTCACTGAAGTTAGATGGTTAAGCAGGGGAAATGCACTGCAGAGATTCATCAGTCTTCTGAATGAAATTGTGATATTTCTTAATGAAAAGAATAAAGCAGTCCCAGAACTTGACGATGTGGATTGGCTCTGCGATCTGGCATTTCTTGTTGATCTCACAATTCACTTAAATAACTTGAATCTTAGACTTCAAGGGAATAACCAACTTATTTCTCAGCTAGCAAACCATGTGACAACCTTTGAACAAAAACTGTTTCAGTCACAGCTAATCAAACGTGAATTAGTACACTTCCCAAACTACCAACTAATGTGTGAGAAACACAATGTATGTAAGAAAAATGAACACTATGCAACAACAGTAAGAAAACTCAGGGAGGCATTTGACAGCAGATTTAGAAACCTCAAGAAAGAAAGGAATAACTTGATGTTGTTCAGCAACCCTTTTTCTGTATCATCTGAAGACGTGGAAGTAGAAGCCCAGTTAGAACTGATTGACCTCCAGAACAGCGACATTCTTCATACAAAGTTTAAGGAAGGGGACTTACTCAATTTCTATAATAGTTTGCCCAAAGATCAATATCCTTATTTAAGAAACAAGACTGCTATTTATGCAAGCTTATTTGGCTCTACCTATAACTGTGAACAAACATTTAGTCTGCTAAGTCGAAACAAGTCAAACATTCGAAGCAGGCTGAGTGATGAAAGTTTGCACTCTGTTTTGCGACTGGCAACAACAAAGTTTCAACCCAACATAAAGAAGCTTGTCTATGAATCACAGTGTCAAAAACTGCATTAAGAAGACTGCGTCATGCATGCCAGGTAAGGATTAATCATAGTTTTGTAACATAAAGGATTAAGTACTATATTTTTACCATTAAACACCTAAAATTTCTACATGCATGCCAGGTAAGGATTAATCATAGTTTTGTAACATAAAGGATTAAGTACTATATTTTTACCATTAAACACCTAAAATTTCTACATTTTTGTTTAAAATAAATCTTGCGACCCTCAGTGAGTTTTAAGTTTGATCATGTGGCTTGAGGAGCCCAAGAGGTTGCGCATCCCTGGATTAACACAACTAATTTAAAGGCTGTGCTAGGGATAGGTCACAGAACTGTAGTTCTGTCTAATTCTACACTTAAGCTAGCAGAAATGTGATACAAAAGGACAAAATTCTCCACCAAGCTAACCCCTTCACCACGAGGGTGACTAATCTCATGAGAAACCTATACAAGACTTCCCTCTCATTCCCCCAACTGCTTTTCCAGGAAAAAGCTGTTATCTTGCGAAAATAGCTATGGTGTTTCGTATGTTTGCATGTCTGTGAGTATGTGAGTATAGGCCTGTGTGTGTGTGTGTGTGTGTGTGTGTGTAATTCACCTCACCGGGTCGGTCAGGATCACTTGATGGT
>JAGKTI010000111.1:20105-34164 GCA_018397915.1 Birgus latro
TGTGTGTGTGTGTGTGTGTGTGTGTGTGTGTGTGTGTGTGTGTGTGTGTAATTCACCTCACCGGGTCGGTCAGGATCACTTGATGGTCGTGATCGTCAGCCTTTACCCTCCCGGAAGGGAGCTGAGAGCTCATATAGTCCGATCTATGGGCAAGGCTGTGACCTTCACACACGCACACACCCATCCCCTTGCTCAAAGGGGACAGTAACCACCCACTTCGTCAGTGAAACTTTTCACAACCTGAGCGAGGTGCGAACTCCCGTCTACCAGATGGCAAGCGAGAACGCTACCACTGCGCCAGCGAGCGGTGTGTGTGTGTGTGTGTGTGTGTGTGTGTGTGTGTGTGTGTGTGTGTGTGCATATGACTGAATCTGCCACTGCTTGTTTAAAATAAAAATAATATAAATCGAATTATATTCTTGAGTAGGTTTATCATAAATAATACAGTGCAGAGAGAGTATATGAATAAAAATTAATTCACTGTACAGTACTTACTTATTAGAAACACTGCCTCTGAACTCACATCTAGGCTGACAAACTGGTCTCAACTCATCACTTCAGGAAAGAACACTGCTGGGCCACCATACAATATGCTTTTACTCCAGAACATGTAAATGTGGGGCAATTTCATTATTCCCATGGCTAACAAAAGGCTGATAAAAGTGTACATATCAATTTCTGAAACTGGATGCTAAATAATGCTATTTACGTTACCCTTTTTCTGAGTGTTCACTGAAAAAATTTATCTGCCCTCTTGCTTGTCCACTCACATATTTTCTTCACCATATCAGCATCCAAAAGTAGTTTGAAAGAGTCCAAAGGTGACACAGTATCAGATTTACTAGTTGCTGGGTTCAGCCAGAAAAAATCACTTGAAAATTCAGGCATGTAGTTGGGATGTGAGACACCAAATATGTTGCTTATCATGCACCAGCCATCAGCAACTTCTTTCTCTTCAATATCATCAAATTCATCACTCTCTACTTCTTCACTAGACGAGTCATTGATATCTGAGTCTTGTACCGCTGGCAGATACTCCTCATCACTCAAGGAATAGTGAGATTCCTCAAGAATAGTCTGTGATTCAGCCATAATTCACCATGGAGGGAGCAACAAAACATTCTCCTATGATTCACAGCCAAGACTGATCATGGCAGCAGGCAGTGTTACTCTCCAGTGCACCAGCGGTCCAATGACCTCCCATATGTAATGGAATTGGCTGAAAAAAATAGTGGATGGAGCTCATTTATCCTCAGGAACATTTACTTATCTGATCTACATGACCTCTTCCCTTCCTAAAACCTCCCCGTTCTCCAACTAATTCCTCTGTCCTTCGTGGAAAAGCTTCTAGAGAATGGAAAAAAGTTGTGTGTGACCATCATGGATTTGGAGAAACCATATGACAGTGTGGACAGACAAGGAATGTGGAAAGTATTAAGAATATATGGAGTACATGGAAAGTTGCTAAATGCCATGCAGAGTATGTATGAGGGTGCTAAAGCTGCAGTGCGTGTGGGTAGTGAATTGAGTGAATTTTTCTATTTGATGGTTGGACTGAAACAGGGATGTGTCATGTCTGCATGGTTGTTCCATCTGTATATGGATGGGGTTATAAAAGAGATACAAGGGAGGGCACTGGATGTTGAAGGAGCCCTAATGAGGGAGGGCAGTGTTTGGAAACTCCCTGTGCTGCTGTTTGCAGATGATACTGTGTTGTTAAGTGAAGATGAAGGGGAATTGCAAGGCTTGGTGAATGAGTCTGGGAGAGTATGTAAGAAACAGAATCTAAAGGTGAATGTTGGGAAAAGTAAAGTTATGGTCTTTGAGAGAACTGAAGTCACTGAATGTACAGTGAGGTTGGATGAGGAGGAAATGGAAAAAGTATCTGGGTAGTGTGATGAGTAAGGATGGAAGTTTAGAGGGTGAAGTGCTTGAAAGTGTACAACAAGGAAGAAAAGTTGCTGGTTCTTTGAAAACAGTGATAAGAAACAGGGAAGTGACCATGGAAGGAAAAAAGTCACTGTATGACAGTACAATATTGTGATACCAATGCTAACGTATGGAAGTGAAGCTTGAGCATTGTAGGAGGGACACAAGTCCAGAGAGAGAGCAGTGGAAACGAGTTATTTGAAAGGAGCATATGGAGTC
Organism: Birgus latro; assembly: GCA_018397915.1. NCBI lineage: Eukaryota > Metazoa > Arthropoda > Malacostraca > Decapoda > Coenobitidae > Birgus > Birgus latro. The sequence continues at coordinate 22,254 of JAGKTI010000111.1, forward strand.
ACATGGAGAGAGACAGACAAATGAGGATGTGAAGGAGCATTGTGGTGTGGATGTGGATGTGACTGAATGCATCAGGAGAAATACATAGAGGTGGTTTGGCCATATGGAAAGGATGGAAAACGAGAGACTGATGAGGAGAGTGTATGTGAGTGAGGTGGAGGAGGAGAGAGGAAGGGGTAGGCCAAAGATGAGTGGAGGGATGGAGAGGTATATGAAGGGGGGGGGGTTGAGCTGGGAGCAAGACAGTGAAATGGCATGGGACAGGGTGATGTGGAGGCGATTTGTTTGTGGCCACCCCTTACGTGATTAAGGCGTCGAGAAGTAGACAGATATTTACTAGCCAATATGAAAGGCCTTAGCATAATAAATGAACCCCTCTGCTGTTTTCTTTGGTTACACTGATATATGACGAAACAGGGGCGTCAGAGTTTGTGTGCACTGGAGGGTTATGACGACATATAAGCATCATCGTGGCGAAGGGGTTAAAAAGGACAAATTATAGATGAGAAGCTACCATATCCTGTAACAAACCTCTTCAGCTTATCTGGCCTGGCAGTGGCTGTGAAGATCTCTGAAAGGTCAACTGTGCATCCATTGTTGAGGCTCTGCATCTGTGAGGCCAAAATAGAAGTGGCCACAGCACGGTACTCACGATCGTTTTCAGAACACTGTAGTGATGTCTTCCTCAGCCCACACTGACACGATATCTTTACCTGTAGCCACAAACATCATCAGCATCAGCATCATTATCACCAATTGATAGAGGAGCTTATGAAGTTGCACAGAGAAACAGACAGTCAAATGAAAGAGTTAATGGGCCTTCTGGTACAGATATAGACGCACTGATATGGTCTGGCAGATTGGAGAGTAGACAGTGAGAGAGTGACTAGGAGACAGTATGTGAAAGAGGCGAAGGGGGAAACTGGGGATGAGCTGGAGAGGTATAATAATGAGTGGTGTGAGTTGGAGGAAAGGCAGTCTTATGGCAAGGGACAGGAAGACAAGGAGGTGATTTTGTTATTGGTCACCCCAGGGATTAGGGCATCATGGTGGCAATTTCGTTAGTGGTTGCTCCTGGGATTAAGGCATCATGGAGCAAATTTTGTTAGCGGTCACTCCTGGGATTATGATTAAGGCACCTAACTATAGATGTACAAACTTCTTAACCCTTTGAACCAGTGACAAATGGTAAATTACATGTGGATTTTAGCTATCTACAGGTACTTTTATTCAGCTTAAAGGAGCAATATCAAAATGAGGGGCTTAACCCCTTCAATCTGATGATATATTTTGTACTATATTCTTGCTATTTCCAAAGAACTTTATTTACCTTTAAACAAACTTTTTCAACTGGAAGGATTACGGTAAAATGAAAGCTTCATTAACTTCTTCAGCACCATGGTGCTCTCCTAAATTCAACAAAATCATCTACAAATAGCAAGAATAGAAAAATACATTATTGGACTGAAGGGGTTAATGAAGGCCATATCTAAACCTTCTAGTTCTAAAAGTTTCTCCTAAGGTAAATAATATCACCTACAAGTAGCTTGAATAAAATAAATAATGCATCAATGGACTGAAGAGGTGACTCATGCATGAAATCTATAAAATACATGGTATAAACAATAATAAATTCAATGTACCAATATGCTAGACTGAATCTGAAATACAAGATGGTCCATATTTAATGCAACATAATTCAAGAATCGCCTTCTGAAGGCATCTTATCACAGCAAACACTGATCTGCTGGGAATGTTTGGGGAAGAAGCTGGGAATGGTTGGGTAAGAAGCTGGGAATGGATGGAGAAGAAGCTGGGAATGGTTGGGGAAGAGGTTGGGAAATAGGAACGGCAATAGTGAGAAGTATTTGAATGTCAAATGGAAGCACCACACATCAGTTATGTTGACAGACTGATCAGCTGACGGCGGGAAGGGGAAGTGATGTCGTCACTCATAAGCACGCTTCTTTTCTTCACCTCCCAGCTCTCCCGTGATGAGACATTGTTTTCTATGGATACTGCAATAAAGGTCCATCTAGATGGCAACACTCACACCGGTGCCTGAAGCATCTTATGATCTTCCTTCAAAGGTGACCGAGATAAAACTTTAATGCACATTTCCTCAGATGAGTGTCTGTGACGATAGGACACCTTCGAAAGGCGGCGCCAGAATTCTCATGTATTGTGAGGATGACAGTGTTACCAGTGTCTACTATGAATCAATTTCTACTTTCCATAACTCTTTTCATACCTTATACTGTCTAATTTATTACATCCAATGACTGTATGGTTGATTAGTAAATTCATGAAGCTTCCAGAATATCTTCGAGCAGCATGCAAGACTGCAGAGTACAGTATATGAACCACTCTGGACTATTATCTCTTAAATATTTGAGAGGACACAGACTTGCAGTACAGCTGATCACCTGGTTATGAAATTGACTGGTTTCAAGAGTTGGTTTGTAACTCAAAAATTCACTAATATCTGAAGCCATGTATGATTAACTTGTGATAATTAGAGTAAAGCCATGTATGATTAACTTGTGATAATTGAAGTGAAGCCATGTATGATAAACTTGTGATAATCATGAACACAGGTAAAACTGGCACAGCAATCACTTCAAGTAAGTATGATGATTAGTACTACTTCCCATAAGCTCTCATAAACAAAGAAAACAGTATTTTCTAAATACAATTAAAAAAGCATTTACCGTAACTCTGCAAACTTGTAAATACCGGTATAAGAACAAGTTTCCAGAGATACAAGAAACCACTAGTCACTTAGTTCAGAGCCAAATGAAGGTAGCAGTACATCAAGTGAATCGACAGAGGGCACCCCCTCCTACCACAATTGGGGGGAGGGGGGAATTATCATCCCACCCTCTTTTTCCTACCTAACAATGGGGTGAGATGAAGTCCAGAAGGCCAGAAGAGAAAGATGGAGAACCCACCCTCTTTTTCCTACCTAACAATGGGGTGAGATGAAGTCCAGAAGGCCAGGACAGAAAGATGGAGAACTAACTAACAGCATGCCAAATGAAATAGGACTTACACTCATTCAATCATCACTGAAGCACCCAGAATGAAAACTACATATAGAAAACTAAGGACTCCATCTTTACACTTTCCTTGCACAGGTTACTGGGACAGGGGCCAGAATGGCTGGGACTTGCACAGGGGTGATGGCATGACTCTCAATGCTTCAAACGATTCAGGGAGATGACGTTCTCCTGGGTCACACAGGAGGGTTTGTGACACACCCTTTAGCACCCCCCCAAGGATGCACACACACCTGCATGCACTTGTGCATATACTGTACATGTATACAACATATACAGTATATATAAACACTGCAAACTCTTAACACACACATACATAACTAAGACAGCATGATACCTACCATTTCCTTACATGAATTATCAGGACAGGGCCCAGAGTGACACGGGTTCGCACAGGGATGACCACATGACTCACGAGGCTTCAAGCACTTCTGAGGGCAGACATTCTCTTGGGCCACACAGGGCGGCTCATGACACACTCTCTGGCACTGATGGATGCCACAAGGCAGGGGGTTGCCACACACACCACCACATGACACAGCCTTCAGGTAACACAGTGTGCGACGCATTATCTGCCAGGAGTGGGCCAAGCAAATAAGAGGGAGACTGGGAATGAGATACTGGGATGGGGTGGGCAAGTATATGAATGGTGGTGGTGTGGCCTCAAATGAGGGCAGCCTGGTGGCAGGGGGTTGCCACACACACATTGTTTCGTTTTGTTTTTGAAGGCTCCAACTTGCATGCGTTGGCCTTGACACCTAATGGAGGCTCTCCATGCTGCTCGATCTCTGACAGCTTCCTTATTTAGTCCCTTATCCCTGAGGTCCCACTCAATGACCTCGTCCCAGGTCTGTTTTGGTCTACCTTTCGCTACTCCACCCATAACATTAACACTTCTGACTTTCTGCACCCAATTATCATTCCCCATCCTCTCCACATGCCCAAACCATCTCAATCTACCTCTCCTCATCACAACACCAATACTTTCCAGTCCCATCCTACCACTCAACTCTTCCATCTTAAACCTAGCATCCCCAGGCCTCGTACTCAGGGACGCACTGTACATCCACCTAATCACTGCCATTTCTGTATGTCTGAGCCTGTGAATAACCTCTTCCTTTACTGCCCAGGTCTCACTACCTTACAGCACTACGCTCCTAACACATGCTGCATACAAAGATCTCTTAGCACTGAGGGAGAGCCCTCTCAATGTCAAGAGAGACAATAGCACCCTGAGCTTCTTTAAACCACTCCTCACTCTTGCCATAGAGCTAGCTCCAGCACCACCTCCAGCACATAACATGTCTCCCAAACAACAAAACCCTTCAATACACTCAAGAGATTCACCAGCAAGTTCAATCCTTTTATGTCTGACAATCTCCACATTCTCTCCCTGATACACCTCGCAAATGAAATCAGCATTATCTCGCAGTCTACCTCTAATACCACTACATCTCTTACACACCCACTTATCACGAAGAAGTACATGGGGGATGTGCATATGGTATAAGACATGAGGAAGGGGAAAGGATACTCAAATTGGGGGAGGCAGTGAACATGACTGTGTGCGACACACAGTTTAGGAAAACAGACAGTACTGTAGGTTGATTACATATGAGTCTGGAGAATATAGCAGCCAGATAGATTATTTCCTGGCCAGGATGGCTGACAGGAGGCTAATGAGGGATGTTAAAATTATAGGGGGTGAGGACTGTGTGCTGCAACACAAGTTATTAATATGTGAAGTGGTGCTTAACCACTTAACCGCGGGTCGTCATTCTCGTGACGGTCAGTGGCAATGGATCAAACCTACTGGGAAATAATTGATTAGTGTTTCTAGTGATAATATCAGGCATTGGTATTCATATTATGGGCTGTCGGGAAGTGTAAATTGGAAAATTCGTTACCCGACTTCAGAAGTCCCCACAAGTCACGCAGTAGTCGACGAGTGCTAAAAAAAACATCCCATGACAAAGCTGAAGGTATGTGCCATATGCATATGTAATTATAATACTCTAGGACAAAAAAATGATTTTTGGAAAATATTTTTCAAAAGTGAGTTGGAGCGTGAATAACCCCCGCGGTACGGGCGGGAACCGCCTCCGTCAACCCCGTGGTTAAGGGGTTAAGGAGCGGATGCAGGGATGTTCGCCCCAAAGACCAAAACTATCATACTGGAAAGTTTAAATTATCATATATGACCCTAAAATTATCATACCAGTAATTTTTTATCGAAATCAATGAGGAACGTAGGAAAAGATATTGTATAAAAAAATATAAACAAAAAAAACTAAGCTATTTTACAGGTTGGTAAATGGTAAAATAAAAGTTAAGGACTGTATAATAAGACTGAGCGATGGAGATGAAACTTACAAGAGAGAGGAAGATTTGAGCGAAATAATGAGCAACAAGCTGCAGTCAGTCTGTGTGTCGGAAGAGGAATTTAATGAACCCGAGATGGAACCCAGGAGGATAAGGATGGTGGAAATTGCACTTGACATGAATTGAATGCTACAGCTGATGAGGGACTTGGATGAGAGGAAAGCAATGGGACCAGATAATGTGGCTCGATGGATCCTGAAAGAATGTGCTGACCAATTTGTGTGGCCTGTTTATGTCATCATTAAATGCTCTCTGGAAAATGGACAATTACCTAAAGACTGGAAAAGAGCAAATGTTGTGTCAATCTTCACGGAAGGAGATAGGAAGGATCCACTCAATTACCGATCTGTATCACTTACTAGTTTGTTTGTACAATTTGAGAGAAAATTATTACAAAAAGATGGATTAAGTATTCAGACGAAAATGAAGTGATAATAGCCTACCAAGACAATCTGGTTTTAGAGAAAGATCTTGCATTACCAACCTATTAAGTTTCTACAGCAGGGTGATAGATGTCATACAAGAGAGAGAGAGGGGTGGGCAGATTGTGTCTATCTAGATCTTAAGAATGCATTTGACAGGGTGCCCTATAAGAGGCTGCTTTGGAAGTTCAAGACCTTTGGAAGAGTGCATGGGAAACTATTAGAGTGGATGGAAGATTATACGGTATCTGTTAGGAAGGCAAATGTTCAGAGCCATAAGGGACAAGGTTTCACAATGGAAAAATGTGACCAGTGGAGTACACCAGGGCTCTGTCTTAGCTCCAGTAATGTTTCTGATATATATAAATGATTTGCCAGAAGGTTTGAATAGTTATATGAGTAAGCTCACAGATGATGAAAAAATCATGAAACATATTAAATGTATTGACAGTTGTAAAAAACTGAAAAAGGACTTGGATAAACTCAACAGCTAGAGCCAGACTTCGAAAATGGATTTCAGTGCCAAGAAGTGCCATGTATTAAAAGTGGGAGTTAGTGAAAAAACACCACAGTGGACATATAAAATGGGCATTGAGATAATTAGTAAAAGAAACGATGAGGACTTGGGAGTGATTATTCAGGATGACTTGTCACCAGAAACTATATAAACAAAATCGCTGGAGGCACTTATGGATTACTGACCAACATGAGAGTGGCTTTTAATTACAAATACAAGGAAATGCTGTGGGAGTTGCTAGTGAACATGATAAGACCAAGACCAGAGTATGCGGCTGTGGTATGGTCACCTCATATGATGAACCATATTGATAAACTGTAGGGGGTTCAATGGATGGTTTCAAGGTTGGTACCATGCTTAAGGGAAGTGACCTACTAGCAGAGATTGGGAAAAACTGAAGTTACCAACACTGCTCGCGAGAAGGGAAAGAGGACACTTGATCGTAATGTTTAGAAATGCAAGCGAACTGGAAAAGATTGATAAAGAGGATCTTTTTGTGTCGGACGATGGAAGAACAAGAGGTCATGCCTTCAAGTTGAGGAAAAGTAGATGTCTTAATGATCTTAAAAGATTCAGTTTCCCAAATAGAAGCATAGGTACTTGGAATGACTTAGACAAGGAGGTGGTGCAGGAAAAAAACATTCATGTGTTTAAAACTAGACTAGATAAATGTAGATACAGAGATAGGACAACACGGGCTTAGCTCAATTCCTGTACACTACAAACAGGTGAATACAGGAGATTTTGTTACCTTCTTTCTTAGCAATTTATTCTGCACATTATGCCTTAATATCCTCTTGCATGTTACTGATTCAAATGGTATGAAAATGATATAAAACTGATTATGCAAAATTTACTTCAAAGGAAGAAGTACTATGAAGCATCCAATGTCACCTAGAAGAGAGACCTAAGTCAGATGAGTCAAGGAAGTATTCATAAATATCATAACCTTTTGCTCGCAATGTCGCTTGTAATGAGAGGGAAACTAGAATATCAACTTTAAAAATGGCAGTGAAACTTTAATTGGTAATTTTCTGTAATGTATCGAGGAATCGTCAGCTAAAAAGCATACCATAAAAGGTGATATAGAGAGATACTTCACTTGGCTAATATCATCATCATCAGAACCTCCTTTCCCACCCTAGGGCAGCACTTGTTCAAATGGCTTCCTAAAAACTACCATGGCATATGAAGATCACCTGAAAAGAGGATTACATTCCAACAAGAATGATGAGCTCAAATATTACAACATTCATATTCAAGTATTAAGTCGAGGGTAGGGTTGTGAGAGACAGACCAAAAAAAGACCTGGGCCAAGGTCACAGAGTGTGACCTCAAGGATAAGGGGCTGAACAGACTGCCAGAGATCAAGCAGTGCGGAGAGTCACCATTAAGTGACCAAGGATGTCACATGCAAGCATGTTGGAAACTTTACAAATGATACATATCCAATGGCATGATTCAGTGTATCTGTATGTAACTTATTAAATGCTAAAGTCCAAAAGCAAATTAAAGAAGTGATATATTGAGATGAAAGATACTATGAGCTGTATCAGCTTCAATACTTCCTTGCAAATCCTGACCCTGTTAATAATTAACAATGGTGAGCTATGTGAAAAGTGTTCCTATATTAACTAACTGCTTTATGGTGGGAAAAAATGATATGTGGAAGCATGTTTAGTGGGAAATACTGCAGGCCTACACTGAACAATATTTTCAGTATAATCTAACCTTATGTCCTCCAAAGCAAGGCTTGTCAACCAACATGGTGCATGGTGGGCAGGGTTCTTCCGGGTGGCATAGGTGGCTGGCAGGGTGAGGGCATGGCTGAGGCCGGCGGCAAGGGTTGTCACATACAGGGGGTTTAGTTCCACAAGGCACTGGGGGGTATAGCACTGATGCACCACAATGGCACGTCAGTTCTTCAAAGCTTGTCTGCCAGCACCTATCAAATGTTGAGGTATTATTTTACAATCAATCAGTTCAGTCAGTTCAAATGATACCATGCTTCCTTGTCCTCAAATCCCCATTCTGAGGTTGGCCATATTACAGTTGATATTTTCAACAGATTGGAAGCAATAACAAGTACCAAAGTTGCAAATTACTTCCCAACAGTTACTTGAAACATAACCTTACAGTGTTTCCTCACTTCTTCAAGGAAACAGTACTGCATATTAAAATGAAAACACACAGGAGGTTTAGTTCCACATGGCCACAGGGGAATTAAGTACTTGTTCCACAGAGGCACATCAGTTCTTCATAGGTTGTCTATCAATATCTAAAATGTGTTACATCATTACCTAACAGTGCTTCCCCATATAAAACATACAGCACTGCATATTACAATTAAAGATAAAAGGCTACTAAAGATAAAAGGCTACTATGAAAAGTTTCAAAATTTCAATGGTATCTTCAATAATCAAATGAACAGTTGTATTATAAACAATGTACGAGTATACCTGGGACAATTTCCACGATGGCAAGACTCTTCACACTTGTGAAGGCCACAGCTCAGCATTCGACCACATGGCAGTGAACACAGATGGTCCACATCAATACAGCACTTGGTGTTGCACTTGTGACGGCCACAGTGACGTAACTGTATGAGCAGTATTATAATTAACCCATTCATTTCAATTACTTTATTTTTTTTCAACATCCAAATAATTGTCATTCAGCTTAAAAAAGACATCTCATGCTGAAGGGGTTAATGTAGGATATATTTAACCTTTCCAGTCTCATATATCTCTCAGCCAAATAGAATTATCTGCTGGTAATGAAAACTGGTGGTTCATACAAATACAGCAATTAGTGTTGCACTTGTGATGCTCACAGTGGCATAACTGTAGGCAATAAGAGTGAGATGTGGAATTACTGAACAGATGCTATGGATATATACAAAAAATCTACACAGAGTGCCAAAGCCTTTGAAAACATGACCATGGGTTATGCTGGAAGAGAGACCTAATGTGGTATGGCAGAGAGTGGAGCAGTATACTGGTGAGAGGGTAACAAGAGAAGTGTTTGAAAGGGAGAGCATGGTATATAAAGATGATGTAATAATAAGAAACAACAGAATTATCACATTGAACTCATTGATATCTTTTCCACTTTACACTTGTCATTTCCTAACAATTTCATTCAGCTGGGATAGAGTATTTGAAGTGGAGAGGTTCGATACAGCCTTAATAAATCCTTTAAGTATAAGCTGCCTTTCCTAAGCTGAATAAAACTGTCTGGTACCAGCAAGAATAAACCAAAATGCACATCATCTAGATTCCATCCATCCATACATCATCCAATCCTGTGTTGCCCCATGAGAAGCATAGGAGCCTGGAGCTTGACAAGTTGGTCCTGACATTTAAGATGAGTGTGATTAGCCTCACTCATCCCTGATTGGCATACATGAGCAATAAACCCCAACCACCCCTTGGATATAAACCTACACAGGCTCAATCGAATTAGAATGCCTTAATTGCCCACTAAACCACCAGTTTTTTTTTTTTTTTTAATGCAGGGAAGAAGGAACCAAAGGCCATAGGCCCACATACTGTTCCCCACAAGAAAAACCAAAAACAATACAAAAGAGAGCCAAATTCAAGATCCATTCATTTCGAGATACCACTGCGTTTGAAAGACTGGAGGTCATAGGAAGTAGGGAATACAGACATAGAAAGACAGTTCCAGAGTTGACCAGTTGCATAAATGAAGGATTGGGAGTAACAGTTAACTCTTGCATTAGAGAGTTAGACAGAAAAGGGATGAGAGTTTGTTGCTAGACGGGTACTTCGTGCCTGTCGTACAGGTGGAGGGATGCAAGCAGACAGTTCAGAGGAACAGTGACCATTGAAGTAGCGATAGAAGAGAGATAAAGATGCAACAGTGCGGCGAAGAGACAAAGGTTGAAGGGAATCAGTAAGAGGAGGAGAGTTAATGAGACAAAAAGCCTTTGACTCCACCCTATTGACAAGAGATGCATGTGGGGAGCCTCCCCACACATGAGAGTTGTACTCCATACACGGGCGAATAAAACCCGTGTACAAGGTCAACAACTGTGCAGGGGTAAAGAAAGTTCGAAATCGGCTAAGCACACCTAATAAGAGCTCTTGGAAGCAGATTTCACAAGAGATGTAATATGTTCTTTCCAAGACAAATCCCGAGAGAATGAAACACCAAGCATGTTCAAGGATGATGCAGGACTGAGCTGGACATCATTAAACATTAGTGGGTAATCCTCAGGAAGATTTTGTCGGGTTGATAAATGTAAGAACTGAGTTTTTGATGCATTAAAAATAACAAGATAATTTTTACCCCAATCAGAGATACGAGCCAAGTCAGACATTAGGTGTGCCATAGCCTCATCCCCTTTTTTGTTGAAGTAACTGCTGAGATGGATGTTGTGGAAACCGAATGGAGAGGTGAAGGGTGGAATCATCAGCATATGAGTGGATAGGGTTAGATGTACAGCTTTAGATGGTCATTGATGAATAAAAGGAAGAGAGTTGGAGGAAGGACAGAGCCCTAGGAACACCACTGTTGACAGGTCTAGAAGAACGATGGCCGTCTACAACAGCTGCTATAGAACGACCAGAAAAGAAGCTAGAGATGAAGGCACAGATAGAGGAATAGAAACCATAGGAGGGCAGTATGGAAATTAAATCATCCTCCTTTGCTGACCTTTTCAGTGTGACAGTAACATGGAGAGTAGACCAGCATACTCTCCCAATCATTTCCTCTAACTATCCTATGCACTACACCACATGTGCTTTACATATCACACAACGTACCCCACTACGTTACAGGGGTTGACGCCAGCAAGGGCATGCGGCCAGAAAACTTTGCCCCCGCTACCTAGTGGCGGACTTTGGGGGGAGGCTTGACTGGGGTTCCGCCGGCACAGATCATGGGTCCGGGGCGAGATGGGGCTCGAACCTGTGCTAGAGGGTACAGGGCATTGCGGTTCCCAGGCTGCCGCTTCCGCTCATTAGAGAGGGGCCCGAACCTGGGAGTAGCGCCCCAGGAGGCTGCCCTATCAGTGGGTGTATAATGGCGGGGCAGTTGCAGTGCCAAGCCGCGCTTGGAGGGTGTCCCTGCAGGTGTCCTGGCAGGGTGCCCCGAGGCCACTACCACAGCCACTAGTAAGCTGGTGGGCTAGGGGTCCCAGATCCATTGCCTGGACCTGGGTCTGTGCAATGGGTCGGGCCTTTGGAATGTTTACCCCCCTTTATCTTACCGACTATGACTATGAACAAAAACAAGCACCAAAGCAAGCCTGACGACAGCAAATCACCCAGGGGGTTTAGGGTGGGTTCGTGGAATGTGGGAAGTTTGAGAGGAAGAGCAGGGGAAGTTGTTGAGGCATTTAGTAGGAGGTGGGTGGATGTGGCATGTCTGCAGGAAGTCCGGTACAGGGGTGGATCAGCCAGAAAGATTGCTGGGAAGGATTGCTACTATAAGTTGTTTTGGCAGGGGGGAACTGACGGATATGGGGGTGTGGGTGTGTTGGTTGCGGAGAAATGGGTGGAGTATGT
>JAGKTI010000111.1:38351-54204 GCA_018397915.1 Birgus latro
GATTATATATGAGTGTGTTGTCCCAGATGATTGGCTGAAGAGTGTAATTGTAAATGTGTACAAAGGGAAGGGTGATGCCCTGGAAAGGGGAAATTACAGAGGTATAAAGCTCTTAGATCAGATAATGAAAGTAATGGAGAGAGTTCTAGAAGGTATGATTAGAGAAAGAGTGAATATCAATGAGATGCAGTTTGGGTTTATGCCAGGCAGGGGGACCACTGATGCCATATTCATTGTTCGACAGCTTCAGGAAAAATATATTGGCAAGAAAAGGGAATTGTATTTTGTTTTTGTTGATTTGGAAAAGGCCTTTGACAGAGTCCCTAGAGAGGTGGTGAAGTGGGCAATGAGAAAGCTAGGGTTGGAAGAGTGGCTGGTTAGGGTGGTTATGGCCATGTACGTGGGTGCTCACACTCAGGTAAGGGTGAATGGAGCTTTGAGTGATGAGTTTCCCGTGAATGTTGGTGTGCATCAGGGGTCAGTTTTGAGTCCCTTGTTGTTTATCATGGTGCTTGAAGCCCTCTCACGTGACTTCAGAGAGGGACTCCCATGGGAGATGTTGTATGCTGATGATTTGGTGTTGATTGCTGAGAATGAAGGGGAGGCTGAGGAAAGATTTAAGAAGTGGAGAGATGGTATGGGGCACAAGGGCTTAAGGGTAAATGCAGATAAAACAAAAGTGATGATATCTAGGGTTGGTGGCGGTACAATCAGAGGAGAGGGAGAGTGGCCATGTGCAGTTTGCCACATGGGTGTGGGAAGTAATTCCATCTTGTGCAGTGTTTGTGATAAGTGGGTGCACAAGAGATGTAGTGGTATTAGAGGTAGACTGTGAGATAATGCTGATTTCATGTGTGCTTTGTGTCGGGGAGAGCAGGCAGAGATTGTTAGGCGTGAGAGGGTTGAACTTGCAGGTGAGTCTCTTGAGTGTGTGGAGGAGTTTTGTTATTTGGGAGACATGTTATGTGCCGGAGGTGGGTTTTTTTTTTTTTTTTTTTTTTTGGTGAGGAGTGGTTGGAAGAAGTTCAGGGAGCTGTTGCCTCTCCTGACATTGAGAGGACTCTCCTTACGTGCTAAGGGGTCTTTGTATGCAGCATGTGTTAGGAGTGTGATGCTGTATGGTAGTGAGACCTGGGCAGTAAAGGAAGAAGATATTCGCAGGTTTAAACGTACAGAAATGACAATGATTAGGTGGATGTGCAGTGCGTCCCTGCGTGCAAGGCCTGGGGGGGCTGGGTTTACGATAGAAGAGTTGAGAGGTAGGATGGGACTGGAGTGTATTGGTGTTGTGATGAGGAGAGGTAGGCTGAGGTGGTTTGGACATGTGGAGAGGATGGGGGATGATAATTGGGTACAGAGGGTGAGAAGTGTTAATATTGGGGGAGGGGTTGGGAGGGGTAGACCGAGAAAGACATGGGACGAGGTCATTAAATGTGACTTAAGGGTTAAGGGACTGAATAGGGAGGCTGCCAGAGATCGAGCAGCGTGGAGAGCCGCCATTAGGTGACCAAGGCCGACACATGCAAGCATGTTGGAGCCTTCAAAAACTAAACGAAACGAAATGAAAAGCCTTTGAGATGTCAAGTGCAATGGCAAAGCTTTCACCAAAGTCCCGGAAGGAGGATGACCAGGAGTCTGAAAGGTAAGTGAGAAGATCGCCAGTGGAGCGTCCCTGACGGAACCCATACTGACGATCAGAAAGAAGGTTGTGACAGGAAAGATACTTTAAGATTTTTCTGTTACGAATTGACTCGAAAACTTTTGAGATACAGGATGTTAAAGCAACTGGACGATAGCTAGAGGATTGGGAATGGCTGCCCTTCTTTGGGACTGGCTGAATGAGAGCAAACTTCCAGCAAGAAGGAAAGGTACAAGTTGGCAGACAAAGGCGAAAGAGTTTACCTAGGCAGGGTGTAAGCACAGAAGCACAGTTTTTGAGGACAACAGGAGGGACTCCATCAGGCCCATATGCCTTGTTAGTATTGAGGCCAGTGATGGCAGAAAATACATCAGCTGAAGAAATTTTAATGTCAGTCATGAGGAAGTCAGAGGGGGGAGGTGATGGAGGAACAGCACCGGAATCGTCTAAGGTAGAATTGGAGAAGAAAGTCTGAGCGAAGAGATCTGCTTTATCAGTAGAAGAAATAGCTACAGAGCCATCAGAGTAGAAAAGAGGAGGGAAAGATGATGAGGTAAAGTTGTTAGATAGGTTTTTGGCAAAGTGCCAGAAGGAGCAGGAAGAATTCGAGTAGGAGAGTTGGGAACATTTAGAATGAGATACAAGGTCGGGCAGTGGATGTTGGAGCGGCCCTAGTGAGAGAGGGCAGCGTTTGGAAACTCCCTGTATTCTTGTTTGCAGATGATACTGTGTTGTTGAGTGAAGACAAAGGGGAGCTGCAAGGCTTAGTAGATGAGTTTGGGAGAGTGTGTAAGAAACAGAATCTAAAGTTGAATGTAGGGAAAAGTAAAGTGATGGTCTTCGAGAGAAGTGAAGCCAGTGAATGTACAGTGAGATTAGATGGGGAGGATATGGAGAATGTGAATGAATTTAAGTACTTGGGAAGTGTGATGAGTAAGGATGGAAGTCTGGAGGGTGAAGTGCTTGAAAGGGTGCAGCAGGGAAGGAAGGTTGCTGGTTCGTTGAAAGCAGTGATGAGTAACAGGGAGGTGAGCGTGGAAGTGAAAAAGTTGTTACATGACAGTATTGTGATACCAACTCTAACATATGGAAGTGAAGCTTGGACCCTGTTGGAAGGACAGAAGTCAAGAGTGAGAGAAGTGGAAATGAGTTCTTTGAGAGGAGCATGTGGAGTCACGTGGAGAGACAGACTAACAAATGAGGAAGTGAAGGAGCGTTGTGGTGTGGTTGTGGACGTGGAGAGGATGGAGAGTGAAAGACTGACAAGGAGAGTGTATGTGAGTGAGGTGGAGGGGGCGAGAGGGAGGGGGAGGCCGAGGATGAGATGGAGAGATGGAGTGGAGAGGTACATGAGAGAGGGGGGTGTGAGTTGGGACGGGGTAGTGAAATGGCGGGGGACAGAGCAACATGGAGGCGATTTGTTTGTGGCCACCCCGTGTGGGACTGAGGCATCTGGCAATAGATAGATAGATAGAAATTATTTTTGGCAGAGCAAAGAACAGACTTAGCATGATTCCGGGCAGAAACACAAAAAAGATGTGATTCAGGGGAGGGTTGGCTCCGGTACCTTTTATAGGCCCTCTCCTTGTTGCGGACAGCATTAGAACAAGCGTGATTAAACCAAGGCTTTCTTGCATTAGTCAGACGATATGAGAAAGGAATGTATGCTTCCATGCCCGAGAGAATAACCTCCATAATGCACAAGGCACACTCAGATGGCTCCTGGGCATGGAAGCATAATTTGGTTAAATGGTTACCACCCAGTGCAGTAAATGGTTTCCTGATATACAGGAGACCATTTGGCTTGTCACTCAGCGTAGAGTCACCCACGGGCAGAACGAAGAGGAAAGAATGAAGGAAAGAAGGATAGAAGAGAGAGTGTGAAGTCACCCATTGGTAGAAGGAAGAGGAAAGACTGAAGGAAAGAAAGACAAAAGAGGAAGGAAGGAAGAAAGGAAAGGGCAGACACCCAAAGCAGCATTACACTGAGTAAGTGGATGATGAGTGCCCTCACCTACCACATCCAAGGGGTTAAATTGATACTGTCTTTTGCAAGTAAAAGTTGATGGACCAATTCAAGGAAACAATTTTTTTTTTCCCTTTTACTTCCACCCACCCATCCATCCATCATTCAATCCTATGTTGCCACATGAGGAGTGTAGGGGCACGGGGACAGGCAAGTTGGTCCTGACATTTAAGATGAGAGTGATCAGCCTCACTTATCCCTGAGTGGCATAACATGAGCAATTAACCCCAACTACCCCTTGGATATAAACCTGAACCAGCTCAATCTGATTAGAGTGCCTTTACTACCCACTAAACTATGAGGGGCAGTAATTTGGTTATATGGTTACCACCCAGCATAGTAAATGTTTTCTGGTGTACAGGAAACCATTTGGCCTGTCACTCAAATAGTTTCCTATACACCAGGAAACCATTTGCTATGCTGGGTGGTAACCATATAACCAAATTGAGGCACCTGGTGGCTTAGTGGGTAATTAAGGCACTCCAATCGGATTCAGCAGGTGCAGGTTTTTATCCAGGGGGTGGTTGGGTTTATTGCTCACATTATGCGACTCAGGGATGAATGAGGCTGGACATTCGCATCTATAATGTCATGACCAACTTGCCTAGCCCTGGGCTCCTACGCTCCTCATGGGGCGACATAGGATTAGATGATGGGTTGATGGGAGGGGGAGGGGGGGGAAATGTACTCTGTTTTCTTGAACTGGTCCATTAACCCTTTCAGATTCCAATGACGATTTTGATAGTCATTTCAAATCCAACCTCAGAAAGTCCGATGATGCTTTTAATCATCATTTTAAGAAACTTTTGTAAAATACAGTAAAATCTCGATATAACGGACTTCAATAGACTGGAATTTGCTTTTATCGAACTTGAGGAGCTACCGGACTAAATTCCTATATATCGGAAAAAGTCTGATGACGCCAGAAGCAGTCCAGACTGCATGACCACTTCAGCTATGTTCACCACAATAAGGCAAATAAAAGACATGTTTATCAGTGTACAGTACAGTATTATTATATCATTTTATTAATGTAGTGAAGGTATAACACAGTACAGTACTGCAATGGTAGTGAAAACAGTTTAAAAACCATTGATGCAATCCGGACTAATGTCTGATATATTGGAAAAAGTTTGGATTAGCAGGGGAAAGTCTGAATGTCGCTTTTATCGGAATTTCTCATTTTCGGAATGGTTTGGGCCCCAATTAGTCCGTTATAGTGAGGTCTTACTGCATTCACCATAAATCGCATTTGTGCATCGTAACAAAGAGACTCGAGCGTGACGTCACGGAATGGTTGCTCTATGCGTGGCAGGTACCACATAGCTGGTCTGACTCATGGCTTTGTTTCTTTATCACTTTATTTTTGGTGGATATTTTTTACAGCAAGGTATAAAATTTTTGGTTTTCGCCTAACTTCAACTCATTGCTTTGACTTTTTATTTTATTTGTTTCCATTTTGGAACATACTACGATAGAGTACAACTATTCAGCTTCAGTACAACACCACAACCAGCATCCTATCATAAAAAGTGTATTTGCACTGACTGATCAAAGAAAAAGATTGCAAAACAAATATGCAGCGGAGACTAAAAGAAAATTATGCATTTCTTTCTTTTCACTTTACCGTGCAACAAAATGCAAAATAAACCATAATATATACATATATATATATATATATATATATATATATCATTGTAAAGGTAATTTATTTTAGTTCTGTATGATTTAAACCAATATACATATCTTTATTAGTTTTTTTTTTTTGCCGAACATTTTTCTACGGCAAGGTATAAAATTTTTGGTTTTCGCCTAACTTTTCTTCTCCTTTTTTGAACATACTGCAATAAAGTACAACTATTCAGCTTTAAAATGACACCAGAACCAACATTCTAACATGGAAAATGTATATACACAGAGGGATCAAAGAAAAATATCACGCTGTGAAGATGTGGGTCAGCTTGAGAGTGGCTGACTCTAGCAGAGACATAATGTGCCCGGCCCAGAAACCTCATAGGGTTAACTTTTACTTGCGTATTTAAAGATAAGAACAAATGTATTATCATACCTTTTTACATGGCTTCTTACAAGTCACTTCATCAGCTTTTGTAGTGAGTTCTGAGCACGGGATGTCACAGTCCATGGCGCCACAGCGGCATCTAACTGGCGTTTGCAGGGGACAGGGTGGACAAGGCCCCTCGTGACACATGGCCTGACACTGGTGGAAGGCACCTGGTACCCCACAATTCAGCTTCAACTGACAAGGCTGATTGCATGTCGGAACTGGATCAGAGCATGAGAGCCGCTGTTTGGCACCGTCACGTTCATATAGCTTCTCCAGTGGGATCTATACATAAAAGGTAAAAACAATACAATATCCCAGCACTGATTTACAGTACAGATCCCTAGTATGCTGCCTTCATGGACTTGGAGAAAGCTTATGGCAGAATAGATAGGCAAGGTATGTGGAAGGTATTAAGAATATATGGAGTGGAGGGGAAATTGTTGAGTGCTGTGAAGAGTATGTACGAAGGAGCTAGGGCTACTGTGCGAGTGGATGGTGAGCTGAGTGAGTTCTTTGATCTGAATGTGGGACTGAAAATGTGATGTCTCCATGGCTGTTTAATATATACATGGATGGGGTTGTAAAGGAGGTGCAAGGTAGCGCAGTGTTTGAATGAGGGTGAGATGTGGAAGATTCCAGTGTTGTTTTTTCTGATGATACAGTATTGTTGCGTGAAGATGAATGGGAGTTGCAAGGTTTGCTGAATGAATTTGGGACAGTGTGTACGAAGAGGAATCTGAAAGTCAATGTAAACAAGAGTAAAGTTATGATGTTTGAAAGGAATGAAGTCACAGAATGCACAGTGAGGTTGGATAGTGAGGATATGGAGAATGTGAGTGCATTCAAGTACTTGGGTAATGTGATGAGTAAGGATGGAAGTTTTGGGAATGAAATACTTGAAAGGGTACAGCAGGGAAGGAAGGTTGTTGGTTCACTGAAAGCGGTGATGAGAAATAGGAAGGTGAGTATGGAAGTCAAGAAGTCACTGCATGATAGTATTATGATCCCTATCTTGACGTATGGAAGCAAGGCATGGACCTTGCTAGAGGGTAACAAGTCAAGAGTGAGAGCAGTGGAAATGAGTTACCTGAGAGGAGCATGTGGAGTGACATGGAGGGACAGGTTGACAAATGAAGTAGTGAAGGAACGTTGTGGGGTGGATGTGGATGTGGTTGAGAAGATTAGGAGAAATACACTAAGGTGGTTTGGACATGTGGAGAGAATGGAGAATGAAAGACTGACTAACAGGGCGTATGCAGGTGGGGTGGAGGGAGGAAGGGGGAGACGAAGACTGAGGATGAGGTGGAGGGATGGAGTTGAGAGGTATATGAGGGAGGGGGGAGTGAGCTGGGGGGGGAGGGTAGGCAAATGGAGGGTGACAGAGCGACTTGGAGGCGTTTTGTCTGCGGCCACCCTTTGTGGGATTAAGGCGTCGGGCTATAGATAGATAGATCCCTAGTATCAAACCTATAATCAGATCATCTTTACTTGCTGGAGATTTTTGTCACTTTGTGGTTAATTTCCTGCTAAGATGGGTTCTCCAGCACAATCTACATAATCATTTATCATCATCATCTCAACCTCATTTTCCCCACCCAAAGATGAAGTAAGGTAAGGTTATATATTTATATATACTGTATATATAAAGGAGGGGGGGGGGGAAGCTAATCTATCTATTGCCAGATGCCTCAATCCCGCACAGGGTGGCCACAAACAAATCGCCTCCATGTCGCTCTGTCCCCCGCCATTTCATTACCCCGCTCCCAACTAACACCCTCCTCTCTCATGTACCTCTCCACTCCATCTCATCCTTGGCCTCCCCCTCCCTCTACCCTCCTCCACCTCACTCACATACACTCTCCTCGTCAGTCTTTCACTCTCCATCCTCTCCACATGCCCAAACCACCTTAACATGTTTCTCCTAATGCTTCCTATCACGTCCACATTCACACCACAACACTCCTTCACTTCCTCATTTGTTAGTCTGTCTCCATGTGACTGCACAAGCTCCTCTCAAATAACTAATTTCCACTGCTCTCACTCTTGACTTCTGTCCTTCCAACAAGGTCCAAGCTTCACTTCCATATGTTAGAGATGGTATCATAATACTGTCATGTAACAAACTTTTTCACTTCCATGCTCACTTCCCTGTTTGTTATCACTGCTTTCAACGAACCAGCAACCTTCCTTCCCTGCTGCACCCTTTCAAGCACTTCACCCTCCAGACTTCCATCCTTACTCATCACACTACCCATGTACTTAAATGCACTCACATTCTCCATATCCTCCCCATCCAATCTCACTGTACATTCACTGGCTTCACTTCTCTCGAAGACCATCACCTTACTCTTTCCTACATTTACCTTCAGATTCCGCTTCTTACACACTCTCCCAAACTCATCTACCAAGCCTTGCAGCTCCCATTTGTCTTCACTCAACAACACAGTATCATCTGCAAACAATAGTACAGGGAGTTTTCAAACACTGCCCTCTCTCACTAGGGCCACTCCAACATCCACTGCCCGACTTTGTATCTCTTTTATAACCCCATCCATGTACAGATTGAACAACCATGGAGACATGAAGCATCCTTGTTTCAATCCAACCTTCAAATGGAAAGATTCACTCAGTTTGCCATCCACACATACAGCAGCCTTAGCACCCTCATACATACTATTCACTGCCTTCAACAACTTCTTATCCACTCCATATATTCTTAATACTTTCCACAATCCTTGTCTATCCACCCTGTCATATGCTTTCTCCAAATCCATGAAGGCTGCATACAACTTCTTTCCCTTCTCCAGAAACTTTTCCACTAAAGATCTAAGAATGAATATCTGGTCTACACAACCTCTTCCCTTCCTAAAAGCTCCCTGTTCTTCTCCAACTAATTCCTCTGTTAATCAGCCTACTAAATCATCACACAAAAAAGCTGTCTCATTGAAAAGACAGCTGCAACATTTTCAGCCGAACCTGACCTTCTTCAGAAATATGTAGCAAGGGAACATATATGCCTATACAGTAAACCCTCATGAATCTGGTAATAACCTCTGCAAACTTACTGAACAACCTTAAAATACACTGAACAGGTCGAAATATCGAAAAGACACGGCTAGCAGTCCAAACAAAATACAAATAAAAGGTGATTTTCCTTGTTTTTTCCACCCATCATCATCATCTTCATTTTTCAACCTTCTGTTCCCATATTCAAGCTGGGGTTGGATGTGCGATGGCTTTTCTCCACTGCTTCCTATCCTGGATTAAATCTTCTCCAATACCCAGTCTCTCCATATCTTGCATTACAACATTTTTCCAGGTCTTCTTAGGTCTTCCTGGCAGACGACGTCCCACCACTTCCAGCTCCCCTGCTATTCTCACACAGCTCCCTTCCTCACTCCTCCTCAAGTGACCAAACCATCTAAGCCGCTTCTGCCTCAAGATGATATCGAGATCCTTCACCCCACATCTGGCTACCTCCTCACTCAAAACTCTGTCCTCCCATCTCACTCCCGCCATGTATCTTAACATTCTACAATCAGTACTCCTCAGAACATTCATCAGTCTATCTGTCAAAGCCCATGTTTCTGCACCATATATCAATACTGGTCTAATCCAGGCCTCATATATATTACTTCTGTCTCAGTGGTATGTGTTTGTTGAACAATAGCTAGCTATTTCCTTCCACTTTAACCATGCTGACGTCACTCTTGTTCTGACTGATCTCTCCACCTCTGCTTCACAGTCCAATACATCTCCTAGATAGCAGAACTACTGTACTTCCTGCAGTGTGCCCCCATTCACCTCTAGCGCATCCTCTGCTTCATCTCCCTCCGCCTCTCTTCTTATGCAGGCTGGGCAGTGGAAATTTTGCACTCCTCTCAAATTCTGCAGACCTGAACACCTTCTATGGCACCACTTTTTACACTCCGTGCACAACACTGAGTTCACTCCTACTCCTCTGCCACAGCATCCACATGGCCATTTTCCTGACTGAATTCTTTCTACTGGTTTCTTGCCTGTCACCATTACATTTGTCTTAGCCATATTTATTTTCATTCCCCTCTTCTCCATTCCATTTTTCCATCTATTAAACATTTCCACTACTTCTTCCTTAGTCTCTGCCGTCAACACTAGGTCATCAGCATACAGCAATTCTCACAGGCCTTCCCCCCTACATTCCCGTGTTGCCTCCTTCATTACTATGTTAAACAGCAATGGACTGAGTGCTGACCCTTGATGTAAACCAACTCCTATTCCAAAATTTCCTGATGTTCCTGCTATTGTCTTGACTTTTGATCTTGTATCAATATAGAGAGACATGACAGCTGCAATGAGTCTCTCAGGCACATTCTGTCTTGTCAAGGCCCACTCTATAACTCTCCTTGGTACTCTATTAAAACCTTTTTCCAGATCCACAAACACATGGTACAAGTATTTCCTCCTCTTTTTAAACTTTTCCTGCAACTGTCTCATGATGAATATTGCATCTATTGTGGATATACTTGCGCAAAATCCAAACTGTAAGTTTTCTATTGTCACTATCTGCTTCAGCCTTCTTTCCTGCACCTTTTTGAATATCTTCATTCCAGGCTCCAACAGTCTGACCCCTAGGTACTTTCCACATAGAAGGGCATCTCCTTTGCCCTTATAAATTGGCGTTGTCCAGCTATCTCTCCAGTGCTCAGGTGGCTGTCCTTGAACTATGATTTTATTAAAAATCAGTCAATTCTTTTACACCACTACTTCCAGCCTTTTTTATCAGATCAGCTGTTTTGTCCACCCATCCATCATCCAAACTTTTTTTTATCCCTTTAGGAGAGTTGGAACCCAGAGCTAGGCTTTTCAGTCCTGACATTTAAGAGGTGTGACCAGATTCATTTGTCCCTGAGTGGCAATATGTTCGTGATAAACTCTAACCATTCCTTGGATATCAATCTTTAAGGCTTAATCTAGTTAGACTGAAAACATTTAATATTAGTCAATACAGCTTCATGGTAAACACTGTAAACCCAAACAAAACTAAAATACAAGTGTGAACATGTATAATTCTGTCAGGTATCCACTGAACAAGATTTAATATAAATAAAAATGGGGTTGCTATAGTCCCCCAAATGACATCAGCTATAAATATTTGCCTTTCCTCTCCAGTTAGTTTAACACACCAAGGGTCAATGGGCTAACTGTTTATCGCTCATTCATCGCTCATTTTTGAAGGCTCCAACATGCTTGCATGTGTCGGCCTTGGTCACCCAATGGCGGCTCTCCACGCTGCTCGATCTCTGGCAGCCTCCCTATTCAGCCCCCCAACCCCCAAGTCACATTTAATGACCTCATCCCATGTCTTTCTCGGTCTACCCCTCCCAACCCCTCCCCCAATACCAACACCTCTCACCCTCTGCACCCAACTATCCTCCCCCATAAATACCATCTAAAGGTCCAGTTGCATTTACTGGAACCCCATCAGTAGTACAGGGGCCTGGGGCTATGCCACTCAGTCCATATAGTCAAGGAGAGAGTGACAAGCTACCTACCCCTGAAAATTTACTGACAGAGCATTTACCTTGCCACAGGGACAGCATGTAATGATGTCTACAGCCCTCTGACATGGCTGGCAGTTTCCTGGGTGACATTTGGATTCGCATTGATGATTCTCACACTCCAGCTCCCGACCGCACTTGCCCTCACAGCTATATGTGCTGACAGCAATGGTGTCTGGGCTGCAGGCTACTTCACGACAATTCTTCCCACAATGACAGGCTGAAAATGAAATATTCATCATCTAGTGCTGTAAATCAGCAAGCAAAAGCCAATTAATATTGGTATCGGTATCAGAAGAGAAAAATTATCCGATAATTGGAATCGTATCAGAATTGGCTGGGAAACGAAAAATATTTAAATGTTTGTTTTACCCAATGACCCTAGACTCTAACACTTATTTCTCCACCATTCCAGGCATGAACTAAGGCTGTAATAATGATTATTTTTCAGATACTACATTCTGCTGACTGACTTAAATGGTAAAATGCTTGTAATAAAACATACAGAACATTTAGACCATAACATTATATCACTGTGGTTAGAATGAAGCTCAACGCAAATACCTAGACAGCAGTCTTCTGTCATGGAGCTGTGAAAGACTGGTAGGATCTTGTAAGTCAGGTGATACACATACACTGGCAGTGTTCCATCAAGAGTATGACTCAGGCTTAATATTTAATTTAACAGTACAAGAGCTGTGAGCAAAAATTCAGTTTCTTTTCATTTTTTCTATTAATCTTCAGTAAAATGTACATAGTTAAATAATATCCATAACTTATGTATCAGTGCCTTTCTTTGACTTTAAGGAATATACAGTAATCTCTCTACTATTCGGATGCCCAGTATTCGGATGTATCACTATTCGGACATCGTGGGCTGTCCAACCCCCAAAATGCCCAAAAATTCGAAACCCCCCCAAAATCCGATTTTTTTGGACCACGTCAGTTTGAATTTCCCCGCACGCCGATAGGCTGTGTTTTCGCGCGTCGCGCCAGTCTGTCTGTCTCATTCCCACTCCGCTCCTGGCTCGTAAACATGCTCTGAAAATGGCGGTTGAAGTGATTGGTTTTGTGGTGATACCCTACCTCCTGCAGGGCTTGATGCTGCTCTTCACCTTCTTCATCATGTGTGTGATAATGGCCCCGCCACCTGAGAAGAGGAAGAAAGTGGTTCTTACTCTGGAGAAGAGGGAGTTGTATTGGAGAAGGTGGAGGCCGGGTGGCCGACATCACGGATCCTACGTGAATTCAACCTCCCTCGCTCCACTTTGTTTGATATCAAGAAGTCCCTAGACAAACTACAGCAGTACACGGCTGATTTCGCTTCGAAGACCAGATGAAACATGGAGAGGAAGGTGCTGTTTACTCCTAAGTATGCTGAGACTGAATAAATTCTCCAAGACTAGTCATTAAATCACACGGGAATTTACTGTTATGTACAGTGCAGTGAAGTGATGTGATGCAAGGTATGCGAAAGAAAACGTTGTGGAAAGTGCTTGTGAGAAGTGCTGGTGAGTGTAAAGTGCACTGGAAGTGCTAAGGTGTGTCAGGTGCAAGGTCTTCCTGTCAGAGTCTGAGATTATTGAGTGGGTTATACATAAGGATGGCTGCATCATTCTTGTAAGTACCCTAACTTCATCCAAATTCCTTGTTTTGTTCTTTCCATATCATTAATCTCATGCATAAACTGTGTGAAAGATGATTTCCATAATGATTTTCATGTCTAACCTGTTTTCATCATGCTGTAAATAGGTAAAAAAATTACCCTAAATATTAATCATAATTTCCTGCTTTCAATTTAATTTTTTCATGCATGGTTTTTAAGTGCACCAGCTCTGAAAAAGGTGAATGCCTTTGATTTGTGTGCAAGATGATTACCATAAAGATTTTCATGTCTAACCTGTTTTCATAATTTTTTTTTTTTTTTTTTATGCAAGGAAGAAGGAACCAAAGGCCACAGGCCTGCATACTGTTCCTTCCAAGAAAAAGCAAAAACAGTACAAAAGAGAGCCAAATTCAAGATCCGTTCAATTCGAGATGCCTGGAGACACTGCGTTTGAAAGACTGGAGATCATAGGAAGTAGGAAATACAGACAGAGGAAGACAGTTCCAGAGTTGACCAGTTGCATAAATGAAGGACTGGGAGTAACGGTTAACTCTTGCATTAGAGAGTTGGACAGAAAAGGGATGAGAGTTTGTTGCTAGACGGGTACTACGTGCCAGTCGTAGAGGTGGAGGGATGCAAGCAGACAGTTCAGAGGAACAGTGACCATTGAAGTAGCGATAGAAGAGAGATAAAGATGCAACAGTGCGGCGAAGAGACAAAGGTTGAAGGAAATCAGTAAGAGGAGGAGAGTTAATGAGACGAAAAGCCTTTGACTCCACCCTATTGAGAAGAGCTGCATGTGGGGAGCCTCCCCACACATGAGAGTTGTACTCCATACACGGGCGAATAAAACCCGTGTACAAGGTCAACAACTGTGCAGGGGTAAAGAAAGTTTGGAATCGGATTAGCACACCTAATCTCTTGGAAGCAGATTTCACAAGAGATGTAATATGTTCTTTCCAAGACAAATCCCGAGAGAATGAAACCCCTAGCATGTTCAAGGATGATGCAGGACATAACTGTTCATTATTAAACATTAGTGGGTATTCCTGAGGAAGATTCTGTCGGGTTGATAAGTGTAAGAACTGAGTTTTGGATGCATTAAAAATAACAAGATTATTTTTACCCCAATCAGAGATACGAGCCAAATCAGACATTAGGTGTGCCATAGCCTCATCCCTTTTTTGTTGAAGTAACTGCTGAGATGGACGTTGCAGGAACCGGATGGAAAGGTGAAGGGTGGAATCATCAGCATACGAGTGGATAGGGTTAGATGTACAGCTTAGAAGGTCATTGATGAATAAAAGAAAGAGAGTAGGTGATAGGACAGAACCCTGAGGAACACCACTGTTGATAGGTCTAGGAGAGGAACGATGGCCGTCTACAACAGTGGCTATAGAACGACCAGAAAAGAAGCTAGAGATGAAGGCACAGATAGAAGGATAGAAACCGTAGGAGGGCAGTTTGGAAATTAAAGATTTATGCCAGACTCGATCGAAAGCCTTTGAGATGTCAAGTGCAATGACAAAGCTTTCGCCATAGTCCCGAAAGGAGGATGACCAAGAGTCTGAAAGGTAGGTGAGAAGATCGCCAGTGGAGCGTCCCTGACGGAACCCATACTGACGATCAGAAAGAAGGTTGTGACAGGTGCTTTAAAATTTTTCTGTTAAGAATTGACTCGAAAACTTTTGATACACTGGATGTTAAAGCAATTGGACTATAGTTAGAGGATTGGGAATGGTCACCCTTCTTTGGGACTGGATGAATGAGGCCAACTTCCAGCAAGAAGGAAAGGTACAAGTTGAGAGACAAAGGCGAAAGAGTTTACCTAGGCAGGGTGTAAGCACAGAAGCACAGTTTTTGAGGACAACAGGAGGGACTCCATCAGGCCCATATGCCTTGTTAGTATTGAGGCCAGTGATGGCAGAAAACACATCAGCTGAAGAAATTTTAATGTCAGTCATGAGGAAGTCAGAGGGGGGAAGTGATGGAGGAATAGCACCGGAATCGTCTAAGGTGGAATTGGAGGAGAAAGTCTGAGCAAAGAGATCTGCTTTATCAGTAGAAGAAATAGCTACAGAGCCATCAGAGTAGAAAAGAGGAGGGAAGGATGATGAGGTAAAGTTGTTAGAAAGGTTTCTGGCAAGGTGCCAGAAGGAGCGAGAAGAATTCGAGTTGGAGAGTTGGGAACATTTACCACGGATGAAATTATTTTCAGCAGAGCGAAGAACAGACTTAGCACGATTCCGGGCAGAAATATATAAAAGGTGTGATTCAGGGGAGGGTTGGCTCTGGTACCTCTTATAGGCCCTCTCCTTGTTGCGGACAACATTAGAACAAGCGTGATTAAACCAAGGATTTCTTGCATTAGTCAAAGGATATGAGAAAGGAATTTATGCTTCCATGCCCGAGAGGATAACCTCCGTAACTCGCGAGGCACACTCAGATGCTCCCGGCCAAGGAAGCAATAATCATTCCATGGAAAATCAAAGAAGTACTGCCTGAGGGCCTCCCAATCTGCAGCTCCAAAGTGCCACAGGCGGCGTTTCTTTGGAGGGTCCACAGGCCGTACTGGAGCGATTGGACATGTTAGGGTAATAAGATTATGATCGGAGGAGCCCAACAGAGAGAAAAGATTAACAGTGTAAGCAGAAGGATTAGTTGTTAGGAAAAGGTCAAGTATGTTGGAACTCTCTCCAAGGCGGTCAGGGATACGGGTAGGGTGCTGTACAAGCTGCTCTAGGTCATTAAGGATAGAAAAGATGTAGGCTTGTTCACCAGGTGGATCAGTGAAAGGAGAGGAGAGCCAAAGGTGGTGGTGAACATTGAAATCTCCTAGAATGGAGATTTCAGAGAAAGGAGAAATGGATAGAATGTGTTCCATCGTAGAAGTAAGATAGTCAAAGAATTTTTGATAGTCAGTAGAATTAGGAGATAAGTAAACAGCACAGATATATTTAGTCAGAGAATGACAGGA
>JAGKTI010000111.1:59020-75620 GCA_018397915.1 Birgus latro
ATATATATATATATACATATATATATATTATGATTAAAACTGCTTTCCATTAAATAAGGCATGAATGATTTAGTTCAGTTTATACCACCACATATATAGGTAGTATATTGTACTCTACTGGCTCACACTGCATGCACAAAAATGTCATACTTTTCTAGATTTAAAGAAAGTCCTCAGTCAAGTATATCTTACAGAATTTACTTTGAAAAGCTAGCACTGAAGGTTCTGTGGTTGAAGATAGCAACTCTTTATGGTCACGGTGTCTTCTGCCATGCTGAATATTCGTTCTGAAGTTAGACTCTACTCTGTGCATCATTTACGCAACGAACGCTAGTAGCTTACAAACCAAGTTATCAAATCATTCATCTCCTTGTCTTAGAGTTAGTCCCCTTATTACCAACATCTACTGCCTTCTTTCTTATTATATAGTGTAAATCACTTCTTTATATAGACTACAGTAAGAAGAGTGACTGTAAATACCAAGACTAAATAAAGAATATAATAAATAACAGGTGCGGGCAGTCTGCGCTTATTTCAACAGTGAGTATGCACTATTTACGTACATACAGCAAACTCACACAACCACCACACTTACACACCAACAGTGCACAGTATATCTCATTCTCAACTTGCGGCTTTCAGCCTTCAGTTCTTTTCCTTTTCTCCTTCCCCATTCACCAGTTTATTATTCTGAACCTTCAATGTTTTTCAGTAAGACTTTCGTTTTCGTTTTTGAAGGCTCCAACATGCTTGCATGTGTCGGTCTTGGTCATCTAATGGCGGCTCTCCACGCTGCTCGATCTCTGGCAGCCTCCCTATTCAGTCCCTTAACCCTTAAGTCACATTTAATGACCTCGTCCCATGTCTTTCTCGGTCTACCCCTCCCAACCCCTCCCCAAATATTAACACTTCTCACCCTCTGCACCCAATTATCATCCCCCATCCTCTCCACATGTCCAAACCACCTCAGCCTACCTCTCCTCATCACAACACCAATACACTCCAGTCCCATCCAACCTCTCAACTCTTCTATCGTAAACCCAGCTCCCCCAGGCCTTGCACGCAGGGATGCACTGCACATCCACCTAATCATTGTCATTTCTGTACGTTTAAACCTGCGAATATCCTCTTCCTTTACTGCCCAGGTCTCACTACCATACAGCATCACACTCCTAACACATGCTGCATACAAAGATCCCTTAGCACGTAAGGAGAGTCCTCTCAATGTCAGGAGAGGCAACAGCTCCCTGAACTTCTTCCAACCACTTCTCACTCTAGCAACCGAGCTAACTCCAGCCCCACCTCCGGCACATAACATGTCTCCCAGATAACAAAACTCCTCCACACACTCAAGAGACTCACCTGCAAGTTCAACCCTCTCACACCTAACAATCTCCACCTGCTCTCCCCGACACACCGCACACATGAAATCAGCATTATCTCGCAGTCTGCCTCTAATACCACTACAGCTCTTGTGCACCCATCTATCACAAACACTGCACAAGATGGAATTACTTCCCACACCCATGTGGCAAACTGCACATGGCCACTCTCCCTCTCCTCTGATTGTACCGTCACCAACCCTAGATATCATCACTTTTGTTTTATCAGAACTTTATTAAGCTGCAAAACAGTGTCAAGGTAACAACATTCTTTCATACAGAAATAGGCAAAACAACAAACGAAGTATTCAATAAAGGTAATCGTAATGTTTCTTCTGCCCATATTCAATATCCCGATGTTGACATTAAATATTGGTATCAGCTCGGTATTGGAAAAATGTAAATATTGGCAATATACTGCATCGGTTCAGCAAATCGTATCGGTAACAGCACAATCACCATCATCATCAACATCAATTATCTTCCCACAATAGTAATTTGAAAATGTTATACTATCACCATCACAACTGCTCTTCCCACAGTAGCAGTCTGAAAATATCATCATCATCACCATCACCACCATCATCATCATCATCATCATCATGCCAATGCTAATTTTCATGTGTCTGTAGTGCAAGGAACTCACATAGCAGTCTGAAAACACAATATCATCATAATCAACATCATTATTGTCATCACCGTCATTGTTATAAACATTCCAACCCTACTTCCCATGTGTCCAGAATGAAGACTATCTTATGACTGCTCTTCCCACGGGCAGTCTGAAAATGGAATATCATTATCACTGTCATCAAGCCAACAACTGAATCCCGAAGCAAAGCATTAGAATACAAGTGCTTGGTGCTGGAATGGAATTTCCTCATGCAGTGACACCAATATAACCAGGTAGTCATTATACACACTTCCCTCAAGGAGCACCCTACCCAATCAAAGATGGATGCTAGCCTGCAGAGGGCAACTTCTGACTGTGGTCCACAAGGTTCACATTCAAATGAGCTTGAGGCAACAACAACAGAACACAGCTGCAAGTGCTTACTACGTTCAATAAACTGCTGGAAGAATGGGACTTGAATGTACTGGTGTTGTGATGAGGAGGGATAGACTGAGGTGGTTTGGGTATGTTGAGAGGATGGAGGATGACAATTGGGTGCAGAGGGTGAGAAGTGTGAACATCAGAGGTGGACTGCAAGGCATACTAAAAAGGACATGGGATGAGATCAAAGAAGTGACCACAGGGATAAGGGACTGAAAAGGGAGGCTGGCAGATACTGAGCAGTGTGGAGAGCTGCCATTAGCTGACCATGGGCACTGAATGTAGGTATGCTGGATATGATACGAGCTTCCACAAGGGTGGGTATGGCAGATCTTCTCACATTTACGAAGTGCTGCCCAAAAGTTCTGGAAATTTGACTTAAGGAGGAAAAATAACTTCCGTCAAGTCCTAATCACCACCTTCTCCTTCAAAGTACAGTAGTCTTCTTGGGCATGCAGACATTGATCCCAGTGCTTTTCCCACAATCAGAAAGTGTTATGCAAGTCCTTGAATGTTGGCTTTTCAGGATCTTCTGAGGTTCCTCCTGGATCTCCTTGATGATGTAAAATCTTAGTCCTTTCAGCTGGATTTTCATTTTCGGAAAGAAGGAAAATCGTAGGGGGCCAAACCTCAATAAGGGGGTGGGTAACATCATGTTTCTTTATGCCAAAAATTGCTGAACAACAAGGACTGTGTGCACAGGTGCATTGTCATGGTGAAGCACCCATTTGTTTGTGCACCATTCGTCTGAATGTTTTCGCCTCATGTCCTCCTGGAGCCATCTCAAAATGTCACAACAGAACTCTGCATTGACGGTCTGTCCTTGAGGAATGAATTACTTAGTAAGAATACCCTCTATGATGAAGACAGTGATGAGCATTGGCTTCACACTGCTCTTGACTTGATGTGCATTCTTAGGTCAGGGTGAAGCTGGGTCCTTCCACTGTAATGACTGTTGTTTGGTTTCTGCGTCATATGTGTAAAACCAGTTTTCATCACCAATAATGACACTTGAGAGGAATTTAGGGATAATTCGGGCCATTTCCTTGACCTTCGTGACGTGAGCTTCCATGTGACGCTGCTTTTGCTCATCAGTCAGGTGCTTTGGGACAAACTTGGCGATGATTCATCTCATGTTAAGGTCACTGGACAAAATGTGTTGGCTTGTTCCACATGATACCTGACAATGTCACAAATAATGTGGATTGTCCTCCTGCAATCTTCAAGGACTGTTGCATGAACTTTGATCACAATGTCAGCAGCCAAACTAGTGGTAGGGTGACCAGAATGTGCATTGTCATCTGTTAACATTTGTCCGTTTTTAAAATGCTTAAACCAATCGAAGGTTTGTGTAACCCCCAAAGCATTGTCACCAAATACTTGTTTTAACATTTTATGTTTCTGTCACGCTCTCCCCGAGTTTCACACGAAACTCGATGTACACATGTTGCTCTTTCTCATTTTCCATTTTTGAGACCACAAAATTCGCAAACTAACCCAAACACAACAATAAAAAAACACACACATGCAGCAAATGCATCCACCCTGCACAGTGCCACTTGACACACTAACAAACAAAGGTTGCGTGCACTGCCACCTTAAATCCACACACCGTATGGCGTATGACAAGCGTTTTCTCCGCTTTCAAATTTCAGAAACTTTTCGGTAGTACCTTGTAAAAGCATCACACACCCTTAAAAAGGCATGATAATAACTGCTCTTTAATTTCACCAGCTTCACTTTGAAACATCCAATCCAGTAATGTATTGTCCCAACAGGAGAGTATGAGCCTGGGCTAGGCTACTCAGTCCTGACACTGAAGGAGTGATCAAGTGTTTGCCCCTTTTGTGGCATTACATGAGCAATAAATAAACCCCATCCACCCCTCAGAATATGATCCTTATGGGAGCATGAGCAATTGTTGAAGTACCATACCACACTGGAGCACCAGGCTTCTATGACAAAGATGAAAAAAATTTCCATTTAAATAGACAACAATGCTGACTTCCAAACAACTACAATGCTGACTCTTCCAAACAACCTGGCAGTCTCCACAAGGACAGAGGTGGTAGCTCTTCATACACTTATGGCCTTGAAAGTTCAGCAGTCTGTCATACACCCCATCACCACGAGGACATTAAACAATAAACACCCTTACACAAGTATTATTTCAAAAGTTTTTTAACATCAACAAATGAATTTTGGAACAAATATGACAAAATATCAAACTGCAACTGCTTACTCTGTTGAACAATATGCTGGCAGTCTCCACAAGGGTCAGCATGGCATGTTTTCTCACACTTGTGACTCTGACAACTGAGCAGCTTTCCACACGTCCCACCACACAGGTATGGTTCTGTTACACTGCATTTCACATCACGGCTCACAGCCCCACATGCACACCACCTTAGCAAAATAAAAAAATAATCATCATCATAATAATAACAATTAAAATAGTAATACAGTACCTGTAATACATTAATGATAATACTAATAATAATTTAGAACAAATCCCTTAATTAAAACGTGGACTGTGTACATATGTCCTGACAAGCAAGGAATGTTTCTTTGTATGCTCATGTTCTCTGGTGCTGCCAAATAATACTGTATATTGACAGATGTTACAAGGCTGGAGAGATGTCATTACTGACACCTGGACTATGAAGTTAACCACTCCACCACAGTAAATGGTTTCCTAGGCAAAATGAAACCATATGGCTTGTCTTTCAGTGTAGTATCATCTAAAAGTAGTGCTACATCAAGTGAGTGGATGGTAGGTACCCCCACCTACCCCATACCTCTTAATAAAGGCAGTGCATGGAGGACAAGGGCCAGGATGACACAAGATGTTACACTTATGCTTGCACCACTCAATCTTGCGCCGCCGTCCACAAACCTCTCCACATGAGTGAGCCAAGTCGTGACGGTTCCACTCAGGCTCGCGCACTTTCCCACAGAAACACATATAGGCACTAGGCACCTTAGGAGTGGACCCTTGACATGCTGGGCACCTCCATCCACCCTCTAAAAGAAATGGATTATAAAATTGTGGATTATAAAATTGTCATCATCATCCAGACCTCCTTTCCCATCCTAGGGCAAGGTGAGGAATAGCAACATCCAGACAGCCCAAGTTTACCCACTCCAATAGGCCATGTTTCCATTCACTCATCATTCAAGCCCACTGAATCCTGGCTCTATCTGATACGCCAAAAGCTTTCACAACATTCTGTGGCTTCAAATAAATATATCCAACAGAGTCAATCCAATTGCTGTCACATTAAAAAAAGGGTGACTAATCCCAGATCATGCACTTCTTCTCACAGTATTCATCCAGCCACCTCGACCTCATCAGTCCCCTGGCCTCACCGACTTCCATAACTCTCTTCCTCACACACTCATCCACCATATCTCTCCACCTTTTCCTTGGCCTATGTCACCTCCTCCCTCCATCAAATTCTCTCAGATATACCTTTTTCACCAATCTATTGTTATCCAATCTCTCCACATGACCACACCATCTCAGTACACTCTCTTCGATTCTGGTCCACAGACTTTCACACTCCGCATCTTTCACGAATCACATTTCATAACCTATCCACTCTGTGTACTCCGCATACATTCCTCAGCAGACCCATCTCCAATGCTCTCACTCTTGATTTTTCATTTTCATACCATACCATAGTCTCATATCCATATGTTAAAGTTCACACTAACACTCCTTCATGTAAGCCTCGTGCAGCTGCAACACTCAAGACTGTTTCTTACCAAGGTCTTCATAGCACCAGCTACTTTCCTTCCTTGCATCATTACTTTCCACTTCTTTTGTGCATTTTCTTCTTTTTTCTATCACTGTACAATACCTAGGTATTTGAACTCTCTCACCAATTCCAGTCTCTCTCCATTCACTCTAACATCACACTGGGAGTCACCTTCTCTCCTGATTACCATCACTTTACAGTAAAATTGTAATGGCCTGAAATATCATCAATATAACCACCATCATCATCCAAGTCTCTCTTTCTCACCCCAGGACTGAGTGAGGCTGGTCCAAAAAGGAAAGAAAGGGAAAACACAATGGAGGGAGAATCAGTCAACAGCATGCCCTGTGAAAAGGACCACACACTCATTCACTCACAATTCAAGTCCTCAGAATCCTGACTCCACCTACAACTATACTTGTGCATAAATCATGGGAAAAAAAAAAAATCCTGATATAAAGCACAGTTATAAAGCCTAAGCATGTGCTTCTAAAAACAAGATACAACTCCCTAATGCAACGAAAATTAACTCAGTGGTGGTAAAATTTAATATAAAAGACATTAGAGAGTTGAATCATGCTCATTTCCTGACAAACTTTCTCTCTCTCTCTTGAAAATAATACAAAATACATTATGGGGTGCCATAATTATGCTCACCTCCTGTTGAGCTCTTGGCCCACTTTTTGATGCATCCAAGGTGAAAACAGTTATAGCAGGATAGACAGGACCAGATAGCTTGCTGCTGCTTGATGCGATCACAGCAAACCATACATTCATAGCTTCCCTTAGTTAGCTGTTCTGCTAGTCGATCACGCTGAGTTTCTTCATCCTCAGTACTTTGACTCTCAACATTCTTTTTGCCTTGAGCTTGTGGCTTGGTACTATAACTTTCCACATTCTTTTTGCACTGAGTGTCTGGAGATTTCTTTGAGGCCTGTAGAGCTTCCTTCTCTTCCACATTGGATGTGTTTGTGGAGGAAATATCGTAGGTTCTTCGCCTATTGTTCTGCTGCTCACTGCTGCTCTCTAACAAAGCCCCACTGTTATTATCCCAGAGTTTTCCATCCTGTGGCCTCCCTCTACCCCCCCTTCCCCTCACCATTCTACCTCCCGATCCAAGAGGTGCACTTCGTTTAAATTCCTCTTCTGCCTCCTTTCCATTAAATTCCTTATTCTCTGATCTCTCAAAAGTCCTACCTCCACTTCTGTTTTGGCTGTCCCACTTTCCATGCTCGTAACTGTTACCTGTTCTTTCATATTTCTGTCCACCACGATTTGTTGTCATGCCCCTGTTCTGTCTGGTGTACATGTTTTGCATATCATAGTAACCTTTTTCCTTCTCTGTTCTCACCTGTCTATTTGTCCACTCTTTTCCCTGTTTTTCTTCCCCCTGGACGTCTCTCTGCTGGTACCCTCTGCTGCCTCCTCTCCCATCACCCCCTCTGTCATATCTTCCTCCTCTACCTCCCATTCTGCCATTTCCACTATCCTGTGCTGTATTTCCTTCAGTTTTTTTGGGACCAGAGTTCAGGATTTTCAAGAATGCAGCTGTTTCTGCCAGTGTGTTGTCTCGTTCACGTTTCATCTCCTCAGCACTTTCCTGGCTGCCAAATCTGGAGTAGCTATTAAAATTCAAGTCGTTGTATCTACGGCCACCCCTCCTGCCTCCGCGTCCCCCTCTACCCCAACCTTGATCCCTGGTTCTAGCGCCAGTTTCACACTTTCCTTCATAAGTACCGCTACTTCTGCAATGCCCATACTCTGATGAATCGTTCTTCTTCTTCTCTTTACCCTCATAAGCACCACTGTTGTTGATGGAATGCTCAGACTTGGATGAATCATTTTTCTTTTTTTCACTTGTAGGATATTCAGGGGAAGGTTCCTTGGTGCTGGTCTTAGGAGAGTTCTCCTCATTTGCTTCTGGGCTTCCTCCTTTTCCTCTTGGGACATTATTTCTTGATGCATTCCCTTCAGCCATTGATGCAAACTTTGACTCAGAAGAATTATTCCAACTTTGAATTTATTCTGTCTACCAGTATATTTATTATTCTGCCAATCTTGGTTTTGAGGGTCTGCACCCTCCACAGGGTACTCTCTGCCAGCAAACTCATAAGAGCGACTGGCATTGAAAGATATATAACTGTTATCATATACTGCTGGAGGTGTTATATTAGCTGGAGGCCTTACATTGCCATACATTACATAATTAGGCTGAAACTGCATGTTTGTTCTGTTATCAAAGGGAAGATTTCCTTGGTGCTGATTACCAGTATAATATTGTCCATTTTCATACTGGTGGCGGGTTTGTACCTGAGACTGAGGGGCAAAGGGATACATATTGTTCTGGTACGGAGGAAATTGTACACCCCTGGGGAATGGTTGCACATAAAGGTTTTGTTGTATGGGGAACATGGGAAGTTGTGATGTGGGATAATTCTGTGAAGGTGGCACTGGGTATCCATCATTGTACTGGCTCACATCCTGCCCAGAGTACCTCTCTCGACTCCCCTCAGCCATTATCACTTTCTGTTAAAGAAAATATATAAATAAATATAAAATGTCATGCTACAAATCCTCATAATGAGGTTAGTCAATGTACAGCTGATGTTTTCTCTGGACTGGGAACTAAACCCAGTGCCAAAATCAGCTACTGTAAGTAGCTACTTCTGAACAGTTGCTGAAAACTACTGTGAGAAATGAAATCTGAGGTGTGTAATAAGATTCATAATGTGAGAGTCTCAGCTTGGATTTGACTATACCACTACTGGTACATATTTTTGGTTAAGTTTTCTGTCTAAGACTGAGAACAGCGTGTCCAGTTACCATGCTTGTAGTCACACTTCACTTATTGTAGCAGCTACCTCCCTGGACTGATGGTAGCCATCCAGTACTGTATTTGCACAAGTTAAGAAGTTTGTGCTGTACTCTGATATACCAGCACATATTACAGTACAGTAATCCTTCCATTATCCAATGTAACAGAGCCAAAGGCATGTGCGGAAACTGGTTCTGTTCGGATATTGGCCCAGAAGCTTCCACACCGGTACTTTCAGACCCTAACCAAACCTAACTTAGAAAATCACCTACCTGCCTCCCTACCAGACATGCACAGCACTTATTTCTTACCCTACTCACATAAATAATGGACACAAAGCATGAATTAATTGAAATTTAACCAGAAAATGATGATTTAGAGGTGAATATAGCAAAAATGTTCAGTTGACAGCATAGCGAATGTGGGTAACAGACATGAAAATCACCTTTTTCACAGCCTATGCACTCAAATATGGGACACAAAGCATGCAATAAATGAAATTTAACCAGAGAATGATGATTTAGAAGTGAGTATGGCATATACAGTATGTTCACCAGCTGAAAGCATAGTAAACATAGGTAACAGACATGAAAATCACTATGAAAATCACCTTTTTCACAGCCTATAAAAATCAAATAGCCTATGGGACACAAAGCATGAATTAAATAAAATGTAACCAGAAAAATTATGATTTAGAGGTGAGTATGGCAAATATGTTCACCAGCTGACAGTATAGTGAACGTGGGTAACAGACATGAAAATCACTACAAAAATCACCTTTTTCACAGCTTATACACCCCATTTCCATCAGTTGGAGGGTTGGTGCCCCTCCCTGTAAAACAAATAACTCAAAGTCAAATGGCCACCCCTTATGGGATTATGGTGTCTGGCAATAGATAGATAGATACATAGAATTCAGTGTGCTTTATGACATTATATCCCCAAATTAGGAGGGAGTCTCCTCTATGCCATTTCCATCACAAATAAGTCTTTCTGGTGGTTTGTGTTGGTTAATGACACTGTGGGAAGGTCTAGCAGACAAAGCCCCCCCTCCCCCATTAGAACAAGGTTAGGTTTGGTTATGATATGTTAGTTGAATTAGGGCGGGACAGGTTCAATTCAGATCTATTTGAACAGGTGGTGGTGACCATCATCCATTCACTTGATGTAGTGCTACCTACTTCTTCCTTAGTCTTTATCGTTCTTTTTCTGTGCCTGTCCTCCTCTCTTCCTATTTCCTCCTATCTTTCCTGTCACTTTTTATTGTTTTTCTTACCTTTATACGAGGCTTTACATTGAGTGACAAGCCAAATGGTTTCCTGGAAGCCAAGAAACCATTTACAACACTGGATGGTAACCATATAACCAAACCATACGTGCTCTCTACGTGTCAACAAGTGGGTTGGTGGAGGGTTAGTGCCCCTCCCTGTAAAATAAGTAACTCAAAATCAAATGGCTACCCCTTACGCCATTATGGCATTTGGCAATAAATAGATAAGTAGGCCTGACATCTGGCAATGCATTTCAATCAATTTTGATGATTTTATTCTGACTTCACTGCAGAAAGGATTTGAGTCATTTGCAACAAAATTCTCAAAACTGATGGAAATGAGTTGAAAAACGCCATTTTAAACAATAAACGTAAAACGAGTACAACAAAGGATAACAATTCCGAACTGAGATGGCACCAGGCTTATAACATTTACCGTAATATAAAATGAAACTTGCCCATGAACGTCATGGGCTGAATCTAAACCGATACCGTCATCTCAAGGGTGAGGAAAACTTTTCACTAAAGTGTCATATTCAAATTACAAGCAGTAATGTCTAGCTTTAAAACACATGGTGAAATTGCTTATCATTACGAGGTCCACCATAATCCTCAGCTGGTGGTCAGGTAACTTATGCCTCTTATACACATATTAACATTTGCATCATACCAAGTGGGAGTGAGATGACAACTGGCATGGGCTTGGGGACTCATCTGTTGCTTATCCACAACCTTCGTAGATCCATCAGCAAGAATAAGTGAGAGGTATAATCTAGGTCCCTTCACCGTGCAAGTGCTGATGTGTTTTCTCGTGAGTTCAATTAGAAGCTGCCATTACTCCCATTTTATATAACACTGCTTTTATTCCAATATTTTCGAATGAATTTTTTACCGCATCCATATTACAATATGTTTTGATGGAGAGTACACATAAAGTTTTAACGAGGCAATGAATGCGACCTTGAAGTAGTGACTGACTCCAAACCATTAAAAATATTTATAAAGGCATCTTTATTTTTAAGTAGGATTTCGATTTGATTTTTTGAAACAATTTGAAGTAGAACATGATAACTTTTCTAGTCATATTCAAATTCAAGCTCTAATGTTTACGTTTGGCCAATGGCGACCGGGTTGGGCAAGTGGTTATCGTCCTAGGTAAAGGCAAATCTCCGCTAAGATGTCGGTGGTTATAGAGACCACAGTGGGGGATTTAACAGTCGATTTGTTCACCGACTGTAGACCAAGAAGTAAGTAGAGTTTCTTTTACTTTTGAAGGTAAAGATGCATATTAGAAACGTCAGTGAATGTTATGGTGACCGAGAAGTCACTAAATCTAATGATGCTCTCACTATATGTATAACCTTCATTGTCAGAATTAACAGTAAGCTAGGTAATAACAGATATTTTTTATCAGTAAACCAGAATTACCGGTAGGTTACATGAACGTTACAGTACCTGAGCATTTCCATCAGATGAGGTGATAGAAGGGGTATGGCGAAACGTCAGTATCATTAATTTCGCCGCCCGCCTTACCAAGTTCAAACTTATCTAGTTCAAATACATGAGAGGTTAACCCTTAAAGCCCTGTGTACACGATTGTTGTTTTCTGAGCTTAGTACGTGAAGTCCTATGTACCATGATTGTAACAAGTTTACATAAAAGTGGAGAGCTGTAACCCCACCTCTTTCATGATGTAAAATGGTACACAGCCAATGGAAACTAAGAGATCTGGTGATGGGAGGCATGATCTGGCCCCCTCCCCAGGTGTGGGAACCCACCTCTCCCAGGCCATCTCTCCACCTCCCTCTGCGCCATTGGATCCTGCCCTGTGTCCCCTCTCACCCAGACCACCCCCCATATCCCCTGTAGACTATATTGGCCGTGTATGGCAGGCATATTCCCTCTCTCTCCCTGTCCTGGTGCCCCTTCACACTCCCACTACCTCCCTGTTCCTCGGTTATTTGTGTTGAAGTAGGGCTTTCACTTCCGTGGGTGTCGGAGGAGCCCTCCCAGTTGCCCATGGAGAAGACTTCATAGCTAGAGGTGACACAGTTGCCCAGACTTCCATAGGAAGACACATACCAGGCGGAGTACATGATGCCGGAGGGGAAGGCTCAGACCTACTCCTCCGAGGAGTGTTGGCAGGGTGAAGTCCAATACACCTATGGCAGACAGACGTTCCCGTAAGGTAGTGTGTATAGAGTAGAATCTGGGGCAGTGCAGTAAGAAGTGAGCACTGGTTTACTCCTGGTTCCTGCACCACTGAGAATAAGGGTCAGGGGCGAAAAGTAGCTGGGGATGAGATGCCAGGCTGACATGTCCAGTGTGCAGTCTGGTGAGAGCCACATCCAGAACATGAAAAGTTGCATGTGCTCAAAGGTGACAGGAGGAGTCTGTTCGGTAGGTCCCCAGAGTAGTAGCAGGAAGAGTCCCACATTCTTCCACTGGCCACTACCAGCAGTCTACCACAGATGGCCTCATGGAGCAGGAGAGCCTCCACAACTGGCAAGGTCAAGGCCAGCTGTGCTGCTTTGTCTACAACCTTGTTACCTCTGATGCCCACATGGGAGGCTACTTACTGGAGGTGAACCACCCAGTCTTTCTGGAGAAGTTGCTCGAGCAGTGCTTGGATCTTGTAAATGTGTCTTGCTGAGCATGGCTTGGGGGACAGAATGAGATGCAATGCTGCCTTGCAGTCAATATAGATGACCACCTTCTGGGGCCATAGATATGCGCTGATGAATTCCAAGGCTTTAAAAATGGCAGATAGTTCCTATGTAATACTGTCATGGAGGGCATCCAGACACCAGGTTTGGCAGAGATACAATCCTACTAGATAAACTGCAGTGGCTGATGCTGTCAGGGTTCTAGTGTGTAAATTGTCTGTGAACATCTCAAAGTACCCTGCAAATGTAGTGGCCGACAGCTCACAGTACAACGTTGGTGTGAGATGTCCATCGTGGGAATTGGCAAAGGTCTCTGTGAGGTGGAGTGACATCAGAGACAAAAGGTACCTCGAGGATGGTAATGGGGACACTGGGGCTAGAGGCTGACGGTAGGGTGGTGACTGCGAGAGGGAGCAGTATGCTCAGAGGGCCCTGACCAGCAGTAGCTGTCATGATTGGACAGCCCATGTCCGATGATTAAAGTGAGTGCCAGCAGCGGGTGGTGGTGGTGCGATGAATGTAGTAGTAGTAGTTGTTCCCCAGGCAGTTGGGCTGAACAGCCCTAAGTCCTTAACCCTTTGGCTACATTGCACATTCATGGTCGAGAGAAAAAAAAGCCCATATGCCTTGACTCGACTGTAGTCCACTTTCATGAATTTTTTTTTAACCTACACAACTTTGATCTACCCTTCTCGCATGCGTGTGGCCGTGACGCTAGTTGCTCTAGCTGCCACCAGCGTTGGGTGGCAGCACTTATAATGTAAACATCCAACCTGCCTTGACTCGTGGCTGACCACCCATGCGCATGAGTTCTTCTGCCTTGGACCCTTTTTTTTTTAGCCTCCTTCAGGTAAGATTCATGCTAGTTATCTAAATAACATCAAGATCAATGCATATAGCTAACCGTCAATATACGTACAGTGCCAGAATAATGAGCCAATATACGATATACAGTAATCCCTTTATTATTCGGACACCCCCACTACTCGGATATTGTGGGCTGCCCAACCCCCCAAATGGCCAAAAATTCTGGGGGGAAAAATCGAATTTTTTGGACCACGTCAGGTTGAATTTCCCACGTGCGCCGATCGGCTGTGTTTACGCACGTGGCGCCTGTCTGTCGGTCCCATTTCCCACTCAGTTGCTGCCTCGTGAACAGCTCCGACAATGGCGGCCGAAGTGATTGCTTTTGTGGTGATACCCTACCTCCTACAGGGCTTGATGCTGCTCTTCACCTTCTTCATCATGTGTGTGATGATGGCCCCACCACCTGAGAAGAGGAAGAAAGTGGTTCTGACTCTGGAGAAGAAGAGGCAGATATTGGAGAAGGTGGAGGCCGGGTGGCCGACATCACGTATCCTATGTGAGTTCAACCTCCCTCGCTCCACCTTGTTTGATATCAAGAAGTCCCGAGACAAACTACAGCAGTACACGAC
Organism: Birgus latro; assembly: GCA_018397915.1. Taxonomy (NCBI): domain Eukaryota; kingdom Metazoa; phylum Arthropoda; class Malacostraca; order Decapoda; family Coenobitidae; genus Birgus; species Birgus latro. The sequence continues at coordinate 73,405 of JAGKTI010000111.1, forward strand.
TGATTTCGCTTCGAAGACCAAACGGAACGTGGAGAGGAAGGTGATGTTTACTCTTAAGTATGCAGACATCGACCAGTCCACGTTGATTTGGTATCGACAACAATGTGCTGCTGGTGTTTTGGTACGTGGAACGGAGCTGAAAGCTGCTGCTGAGAAGTTCGCAAGGCTACACGACACCCCAGACTTCATGGCATCTGAAGGTTGGCTCTTCACGTTCAAGTTACAACACGGACTTACCAACCGTAAGACCTGTGGCGAAGCTCTGGACGCTAATGACGAAGGAGTAGAACAGTTTCGGCAGAAGGTGAAGGGCTTGATTGATAGGGAGGGCCTCACTCTCGGTCAAGTTTACAACGCTGACGAGACTGGCCTATTTTACCGTTCAATACCCACAAACACTCTCGCTGAGGAGACGGAGAAGTGTATACCTGGCCCCAAGCTCTCCAAGCAACGGGTGTCTGCTTTGTGCTGTGCAAATGCTAACGGCATGCACCGGCTCAAGCCCGTTATTGTAGGCCTTGCAAAGCAGCCTAGGTGCCTTCGTGGGTTAATGGATGCCCTTCCTGTCGTGTGCTATCATTCTCTGAAGGCTTTGTTCACGACCAAGATCTTCAAAAATTGGGTCCACCAACACTTTGTAAAGGAGGTCATTCGTTATCAGATGGAGACACTGAAAATCCGACGAGACCAGGTAAAGGCCCTCCTGACTTTAGACAATGCACCTGCGCATCCGTCAGACAAGGAGTTGGTGGCTGAGAATGGTCGCATCAGGTGTCTGTTTTTGCCACCTAATACAACTGCTCTTATCCAACCAATGGACCAGGGAGTGATTGTGGCAACGAAGAGGCTATACCGACGGAAGTTTTTGGACGAGGTGATGGTTGTGTACGAGGACGAGGATGATCGCAGGGAAGGACGTGACATGCAAGGACAAAAAACTCTCGAAAACATTCGCCGATACAACCTCAAGTCTGCCATCTTCAACTGGGCCAATGCATGGAAGGAAGTCTCTGTCAAGACTTTAGAAAATGGTTGGTCTCGGCTGCTTCATGGAAGTGACGTGGTGCACGATTTTCTTGGTTTTGACGTGGATGACTTCCATGCAAGGCTTCGTGTGGGTGGAGACAATGTGGATGTCGACGAAGTGCATGAGTGGTTGGATGACGACGAGGGCGATCCTGGGTATCAGATCATGTCTGATACCGAGATCGCATCTATTGTTGCTGGTCCGAGTACCCAGCAGGAAGATTCTGACGAGGACAGCGACGATGATGCGGACTCCTCACGGCTTGCCACTACCCCAACCATCCCCAGGCTGAGCACACTCCGGGCATATGTGGAGTTCGTCCTTGACTACCTAGAACACCCGGACTGCGACAGGAAGATGGAGCCCTTGGATTTTGCGGGTGAAGTGCGAGCTTTCAGGCAGCGTGTCATTAATCGTCAAAATCGTCGTCCTTTGCGTCAATCAACCATCGACAGTTTTTTCAGGCCAGTCAAGCCTGCCGTCGTCAACCCTCGCTCCACACCATCGTCTCACCAAGACAGGCCTTCTAGCTCCGAGCCACAGCCCAGCACATCAGGCACGGCTGAGTCACCGCTGGATGTTAGTTTGCGTCTATCTTCGGAGTCCTCTGCAGTGGATAGTGTATCACCACTTCCCACCAAGATGCCCCTACACCGCCTCCATCTGCTCATCTCGGACTCTGACAGCGACTAAATTCTCCAGGGCTCGTCACTAGACCACACGGGAATTTACTGTTATGTACAGTGCAGTGAAGTGATGTGATACAAGTTATAAAAAAATAAAACGTTGTGGAAAGTGTTGGTGAGAAGTGCTGGTGATCTTCAGTTGGAAAGGTGTGTCAGGTGCAAGGTCTTCCTGTCAGAGTCTTAGATGATAGAGTGGGTTATTACATCAGGACGGCGGCTTCTTTTTCGTAAGTACCCTAACTTCATCAAAATTCCTTGTTTTGTTCTTTCCGTATCATTAATCTCATGCATAAATTGTGTGAAAGATGATTTCCATAAAGATTTTCATGTCTAACCTGTTTTCATCATGCTGTAAATGTGTTAAAAAATTACCAAAAATGTTAATCATAATTTCCTGCTTGCAATTTAATTTTTTCATGCATGGTTTTTAAGTGCACCAGCTATGAGAAAGGTGAAAGGCAGTGAATTTCATGTCCGGTCCTAACCTAACCTAACCTAACCTA
>JAGKTI010000111.1:75896-90705 GCA_018397915.1 Birgus latro
CTAACCTGTTTTCATCATGCTGTAAATGTGTTAAAAAATTACCAAAAATGTTAATCATAATTTCCTGCTTGCAATTTAATTTTTTCATGCATGGTTTTTAAGTGCACCAGCTATGAAAAAGGTGAAAGGCAGTGAATTTCATGTCCGGTCCTAACCTAACCTAACCCTACCTATCCTAACCTATCCTAACCTAACCTATGCTTACCATAAAGATTTTCATGCCTAACCTGTTTTTGTCATGCTGTAAATGTCTTAAAAAATTACCAAAAATGTTAATCATAATTTCCTGCTTGCAATTAAATTTTTTCATGCATGGTTTTTAAGTGCACCAGCTATGAAAAAGGTGAAAGGCAGTGAATTTCATGTCCGGTCATAACGTAACCTAACCTAACCTAACCATTTTTCTGGTAGCAGTTTACATCGTTTACTGTATTTGATGCTTTGTATCCAATAATTTAGTGCATAAAATGTGAGAAAAGATGATTTCGATGTCAGATACAGTAAACCCTTGATAAGCCGAACTATATGGGGCTCTACCCTGGTTCAAATTTCCGAATTTTCCGGCTTACCGAATTTTCACCCCCCAAAATTGCTAAATTACCAAATTATCACCCCAAAAAATTGCTAAGACAATACCTATTACTTGTCCTTTCACCACTAAATTGAAGAAGCATATATAAATAAATTAGTTATGACAAAAACAATATAGTGCATTTAATATACATTTAACCCCTTCAGTGCTGGGTGTATTTTCATTTTGTTCTTGCTGCCACCAGACAATTTTAGTCAGTGTAGGTTGGATCTGTGGAAGTGCACGGGGTTGGTACAGCCTTCGTTAGCCCCTTCAGTATGTGAGTCCAGTCCTGAGTGCCATAAAATCGGCTGGAGGAAGAGTAAATAAAGTAGAAATAGACGTCACAGTACTGAAGTGGTTAATTGGTAGAAAATCATTCACAGAGGCAGTACCGACTGTCAGTAACGAGTGTTGGAGATGGATTTTCTCACCCCCCCAAATTGCAATAACAATACTTATTACTTGTCTTCTTAACACTAAAGTAAAGGAGCATATACAGTGTATAAATTAATAAAGAAAGACAAAAAAGAAAGAATTCAGTGCACATAATTTGCCTTTCGTCAGAGGCAGAAGATCGTCGGCAGTTTGTTTTGTTTTGGAGATGGAGGTGGTGGAAGTGGTTTAACTCACACTTGAACGTAAATTCTAAAAAGTACCCAGTATTTATTTCACTCTATATTAAGAACTAAACTTAAATGTAATCACTATAATAGACTGCAGTGTAACACCTTTCGTTAGAAGCAGTAGATTCTTTGGCAGTTTGTTTTGTTTTGGAAACAGAGGTGGTGGAGGTGGTTAAGTTCATACTGTAACGTAAATTCTAAACAGTACCCAGTATTTATTTCACTCTATATTAAGAACTAAACTTAAATGTAATCACTGTAATAGACTGCAATGGAACACTTTCAGTAATAATAGTACTGAACTTTAATCATGATCACTACACTGTCACACGCGCACATTTTTTTTTTTTTTTAGCTTCATTCCTTTACGACTAGAGGTACAAGTATCACTTCTTTTAAGCTATGAACCTTCCATGGCAAGGCAGAAGGCAAAAGGAGAGCACTGTTCAGCACTAAATGACAGTAAGAATGGCGCAACTACCGTCTCCAAAAGCAAGCAGCAGACTGGCACCATGAGTCCGCATGGCGCCATTTCTCCCCCTACTTTTGCATTTCGGCCTACTTTCATACGTGGTCTCGGCCTGAGTTCGGCTAACTGAAGATTCCGGCTTCTAAAAGTTCGGCTTACCGAGGGTTTACTGTACTTACTTATACTATGCTGGCAGGTTCTGACCATCTATGCCTCACTCACCTCTAAATCATCATTTTTCGGCTAAAATTCAATTAATTCATGCTTTGTGTGCAATATTTATGTGAAAAGGGACCTAAATAAGTGCTATACATGTCCAGAAGGGAGGTAGGAAGGTAGTTTTCTGATTTAGGTTAGGTTAGGTTAGGGTCATGAATGACCAGTGCTGGAACTTCAGGGCCCAATATTCGGACAAAACCAATATTCGGACATGCCTTTGGCTCTATTGTGTCGAATAATGGAGGGATTACTGTACAAGTGTTTTCTGCTGGGATCTGATCAGGTTTTTCTCTCCATTATCATTGTCTTGCTGTGTTTCACATATAATCTATCTGTTGGAGGTATACAGGTGTGTATATATATATATATATACAGAAATCTCTCTACTATCCAACGTAATAGAGCCAAAGGCATGACCGGACAGTGGTCTTGTCCGGATAGTGGCCCTGAAGCTCCAGCACTGGTCATTCATGACCCTAACCTAACCTAACCTAAATCAGAAAACCACCTACCTACCTCCCTACCGGACATGCATAGCACTTATTTAAGTACCCTTTCACATAAATAATGCACACAAAGCATGAATTAACTGAATTTTAACCAAAAAATTATGATTTAGAGGTGAGTAAGGCATAGGGGCTCACAACTTGCCAGCAAGTGTAAATATCAGACATGGAAATCACTATGAAAATCACCCTTTCTCACACCATATGCATTAAATAAAGGACACAAAGCATGAATTCATTGAATTTTAACCCCAAAATGATGATTTTGAGGTAAGTAAGGCATAGATGTTCATGAGTTGGCAGGTTAGTGTAAGTATCGGACGTGGCAGTCACTGTGAAAATCATAATTTCTCACATCTTATGCACTAAAATATGGGATACAAAGCATCAAATAAATAAATTGTTACCAGAAAAAGAGTTAGGTATGGCAAAGGTGTTCACTGTTCATCAACAGCACCGGTCATTCTTGACCTTAACCTAACCTAACCTAAATCAGAACACCACCTACCTACCTCCCTACTGGACATGCATTGCACTTATTTAAGACCCCATTCACATAAATAATTGGCACAAAGCATGAATTAATTGAATTTTAACCCAAAAATGATGATTTTGAGGTGAGTAAGGCAGGGGTGTTTGCCAGCTGACTACATAATGAATGTAAGGAAGAGACATGATTATTACTGAGAAAATCACCTTTTCACAGCCTATGCACTCAAATATGGGACACAAAGCATGAAGTAAATAAAATGTAACCAGAAAAATTATGATTTAGAGGTGTGTAGGACAAAAATGTTCACATATGTTAATCACTGAGAAAATCACCTCTTTCACAGCCTGTGCACTCAAATATGGGACACAAAGCATGAAGTAAATAAAATGTAACCAGAGAATGAGGATTTAGAAGTCTGTCTATCTATCTATCTGTTGCCAGACACCTTAATCCCGCATGGGGTGGCCACAAACAAATCGCCTCCATGTCACTCTGTCCCCTGCCATTTCACTACCACGCTCCCACATCACACCCCTCTCTCTCATATACCTCTCCACTCCATCCCTCCATCTCATCCTCGGCCTCCCCCTCCCTCTCGTCCCCTCCACCTCACTCACATACACTATTCTCGTCAGTCTTTAGAAGTGATTATGGAAAATATTTAGCAGTTGACAATGTTTACTTACATGTCCATGATTGTTGTTTACCCATTGTTTACCCCTACCTCTAAGGTTTTTACAGTGGTCATAATTGCTTTTGAAGCATGTCCAGTAATCCAGTGTTTAACTACACTTAATCCTTAGCACTGTGACTTTTGATTTTTTAAACAAGAACGAAAATACAGTACTGCAAACGATCGGACAGCTGTCCACTGTTCACGGGAGATGAGACAGAACTAGGAGGAGGGGAATAGGGCGGGAAGGGAAGCTACTTGGGGCGCGCGGGAAATTCAAACTGATGCGGTTGGAAAAAATTGGATTTTTTCCGTGTTTTTCTTGCAATTTTGGGGTTTCGGCCATCAGCCCATGATGTCCGAATGGTGATGTAACCGGATAGTGGTCGTCCGGATAGTAGAGAGATTGCTGTATATATGCAGGTTTTTGTAGCTCATCCTGTTTGAGTTTATGCTAGAAAAAAAGTGTACGTGGGTACACTCCTTCTTCATTTCTGTAACATTTGCGGCCTTTCCTCTAACTTTCGCTCTGTTGAGCACCACCTCTTCTCCTCTAAACCTCACCTTCTCTTTCTTTCTGAGACTCAGCTGTCTGAGAAAACTGACAGCAAACCCTTTTCTGTATCCTTCTACTTTCTCTATTCTCATTTCATAGCCAAAGGTGGCTGTTGTGTATATGTACGCAACGATCTATCTTGCTCTCGTGTTCCTGAACTTGATTCTTCTGAATTCTCTACTCTCTGGCTTCGGCTCTCCTGTCATTCTCTGACTAAATATATCTGTGCTGTTTACTTATATCCTAATTCTACCGACTATCAAAAATTCTTTGACTATCTTACATCTATGATGGAACACATTCTATCCATTTCTCCTTTCCCTGAAATCTCCATTCTAGGAGATTTCAATGTTCACCACCACCTTTGGCTCTCCTCTCCTTTCACTGATCCACCTGGTGAACAAGCCTACATCTTTTCTATCCTTAATGACCTAGAGCAACTTGTACAGCACCCTACCCGTATCCCTGACCGCCTTGGAGAGAGTTCCAACATACTTGACCTTTTCCTAACAACTAATCCTTCTGCTTACACTGTTCATCTTTTCTCTCCGTTGGGCTCTTCTGATCATAACCTTATTACCTTAACCTGTCCTATTGCTCCAGTACAGCCTGTGGACCCTCCAAAGAAACGCCGCCTGTGGCACTTTGGAGCTGCAGATTGGGAGGCCCTCAGGCAGTACTTCTTTGATTTTCCTTGGAATGATTATTGCTTCCATGGCTGGGAGCCGTCTGAGTGTGCCCTGCGCATTACGGAGGTTATTCTCTCGGGCATGGAAGCATACATTCCTTTTTCGTATCCGCTGACTAATGCAAGAAAGCCTTGGTTTAATCACGCTTGTTCTAATGCTGTCCGCAACAAGGAGAGGGCCTTTAAAAGGTACTGGAGCCAACCCACCCCTGAATCACATCTTTTTTATATTTCTGCCCGGAATTGTGCTAAGTCTGTTCTTCGCTCTGCTAAAAATAATTTCATCCGTGCTAAATGTTCCCAACTCTCCAACTCGAATTCTTCTCGCTCCTTCTGGCACCTTGCCAAAAACCTTTCTAACAACTTTGCGTCATCATCCTTCCCTCCTCTTTGTTACTCTGATGGCTCTGTAGCTATTTCTTCTATTGATAAAGCAGATCTCTTTGCTCAGACTTTCTCCTCCAATTCTACCTTAGACGATTCCGGTGCTGTTCCTCCATCACTTTCCCCCTCAGACTTCCTCATGACTGATATTAAAATTTCTTCAGCTGATGTATTTTCTGCCATCACTGGCCTCAATATTAACAAGGCATATGGGCCTGATGGAGTCCTTCCTGTTGTCCTCAAAAACTGTGCTTCTGTGCTTACACCCAGCCTAGGTAAACTCTTTCGCCTTTGTCTCTCAACTTGTACCTTTCCTTCTTGCTGGAAGTTTGCTCTCATTCAGCCAGTCCCAAAGAAGGGTGACCATTCCCAACCCTCTAACTATCGTCCAATTGCTTTAACATCCTGTGTATCAAAAGTTTTCGAATCATTTCTTAACAGAAAAATTTTAAAGCATCTTTCCTGTCACAACCTTCTTTCTGATCGTCAGTATGGGTTCCGTCAGGGACGCTCCACTGGCGATCTTCTCACCTACCTTTCAGACTCCTGGTCATCCTCCTTTCGGGACTTTGGCGAAAGCTTTGCCATTGCACTTGACATCTCAAAGGCTTTCGATCGAGTCTGGCATAAATCTTTGATTTCCAAACTGCCCTCTTACGGTTTCTATCCTTCTATCTGTGCCTTCATCTCTAGCTTCCTTTCTGGTCGTTCTATAGCTGCTGTTGTAGACGGCCATCGTTCTTCTCCTAGACCTATCAACAGTGGTGTTCCTCAGGGCTCTGTCCTATCACCAACTCTCTTTTATTCATCAATGACCTTCTGAGCTGTACATCTAACCCTATCCACTCATATGCTGATGATTCCACCCTTCACCTTTCCATTCGATTTCCACAATGTCCATCTCAGCAGTTACTTCAGCAAACAAGGGATGAGGCTATGGCACACCTAATGTCTGACTTGGCTCATATCTCTGGTTGGGGTAAAAATAATCTTGTTATTTTTAATGCATCAAAAACTCAGTTATTACACTTATCAACCCGACAAAATCTTCCTCAGGATTACCCACTAATGTTTAATAATGAACAGTTATGTCCTGCATCATCCTTGAACATGCTAGGGGTTTCATTCTCTCGGGATTTGTCTCGGAAAGAACATATTACATCTCTTGTGAAATCTGCTTCCAAGAGATTAGGTGTGCTGGGCCGACTCCGAGCTTTCTTTACCCCTGCACAGATGTTGACCTTGTACACGGGTTTTATTCGCTCGTGTATGGAGTACAACTCTCATGTGTGGGGAGGCTCCCCACATGCGGTTCTTCTCAATAGGGTGGAGTCAAAGGCTTTTCGTCTCATTAACTCTCCTCCTCTTACTGATTCCCTTCAACCTTTGTCTCTTCGCCATACTGTTGCTTCTTTATCTCTCTTCTACCGCTACTTCAGTGGTCACTGTTCCTCTGAACTGTCTGTTTGCATCCCTCCACTTCTACGACGGGCACGTAGTACCCGTCTAGCAACAAACTCTCATCCCTTTTCTGTCCAGCTCTCTAATGCAAGAGTTAACCGTTACTCCCAGTCCTTCATTTATGCAACTGGTCAACTCTGGAACTGTCTTCCTCTGTCTGTATTCCCTGCTTCCTATGATCTCCAATCTTTCAAACGCAGTGTGTCCAGGCATCTCGAAATGAATGGATCTTGAATTTGGCTCTCTTTTGTATTGTTTTTACTTTTTCTTGGAAGGAACAGTATGCGGGCCCATGGCCCTTGGTTCCTTCTTCCTTGCATAAAATAAATAAATAAATAAATAAACGTAGGTGATAAAGTTATTGTGAAAAGATCAATTTTAGGCGTAGGCATAGCATGGGAAGAGCGGTGTTTTTTCCTCTCTGTCATACACCTCTGTCAAGTGTGATTAGAGGTAAACCACTATGGTGATGCACCAGAAATTGGAAAACTGGATAAATTAGCTAAGCATTCTGTATCCAAATATGAAAACAGAAACATAGCCAAACTGCTATGTGTGCAGTATTGAGCCCTCAAAGTGTAAGCTGAAAGGTAAGGGACAGTGTAAAAGAAAGCAAATGTCATCCTTATGCAATGAATGTATCAATAAACCTGCATTGTGCCTCATCCCCTGTTTCAAGATATATCACACTCAGAAGGTGTACAGGAGGGTATGTCAGTGTTAGATAGTGTAGATAAACTGTAGTTACATTGTTTTTGTTTTTCAAGGAACATGCTAGAATGTGATCCCATTATAATTGTATTTTTGATTGTTTTGATTTGCCAGGAAGTCTATCTATCTGTCTATCTATCTATGGTCCAAAGCGTTAAGGAAGGCCACGGCTGAGGCCAGGCTTTCTCACAGAGCTCTCAAGGAGTGCATGTGTTGTTGCTGCAGGTGATTGTGTGCAATGCAGTCATCTATTATGTGCTTAATAGTATGGGGTGCTGTGTTGCATCCTGGGCAGGCATCAGTGATGGAGTCATGGGTTAACCCTCCAGAGGCTGTTGGAAATGGAGAAGGAGGACAGCATGGGAACCAAACCACCACAAACCCCCCCCAGCCCCTCATGGGGCCCGAAAACCTAGGATGAATGTTGGATGACTTGGAAGCATCGACAGGTAAGTTTGGACTTAGAGACATGGAGTGGTGGGATACCACTCTCTGCTTGCAGTGACACCACAGGAGAAGAACAGAAAGCACTCAGGGCAACACATAAGGCAGTGCTCTGAATTGGTTATAACTTTCCTCAGCTGTGAAAGAGATGCCGAACCATACGCTGAACACTCGTAATTGATTTTTCACAAGATGGCTGCATGATAGTATTGCGCATCACTGCAGTGGCGCAACCATTGCTGTCTTGTGGCGTGGGCCTCTGCACTCCAGGGCATCCTTCTCCCAGCGTCAGTGACAGTGAAGACCTCCCTTATGCTTGCCTGTGCTACATCATGTTACATCACCATCTTCCATTGCAATGTATCATTGTTAATCATAACTATGTTCGTTCAGTGCTAGTGATCAGTAGAGTGTGATATACTGTAATTTTGAGTGATTTATTGTGCTGTTTCTTGGCTGAATAAGGTGATCATGTCTGGTAAGGGTGCTGCACATAGTGGTGCCAAGCCTGGTTCAAAGCGTGTCTCTGAAGGTGCTGGTGATGATGAGAAGGCTAAGTGGCAATGTAAAAGCATATCTGTGGTAGTGAAGCTGGATATTTATTTTGGAGGTTAGGTGAGTTATAAACTGCTTTTAGGCTTGGTTTGGCTTGTTTTAAAGCTATGTGGGGGCTTAGGTGAGCTAGAAACTCATTTGGGTGGGTTTTGGACTTGGTTGGGGGGTGGGATCCCAATCTCCCAGATGCATCCCTATATTTTCTGTTTTAACATCCCTGGTAAACAGCACCCTGGTTCAGCAATGGATTTTCCCTAATGAATCTCATCATTATGACAGGGACTGACTGTATAGTGCCCCTATGAAGGCAGCTTTACTGTTGTGAGGAATATTCTCCAACAGTCTTTGTCCATTGTTTCAGAATATTTCATGCAAGTGTGCACCGATACTTATTTTATCAACTGTACATACATTTATATACAGTAATGTGTACAGTACAGAACTGTACAGTATATGTGTATTATCACTGTTAATATTTCAAACTAATGTGTTCCTTTATATTTCAGCATGCATGAACTTTCTTAAGCTGTGTAAAATGAAGTACTACAACTTTAACTTGATCTTCAGTGTTGAACGCAACTTTATTGCTCAGACGGGTGACCCAACTGCCACTGGTAAAGGAGGTAAGTTATGGTACTTGTTAATACTGTACATGTTGCTGTTGTTAATTGCAGTTTAATTGCTGCATGCTGGCACTGTTTAACTAGGTGATAAATGAGAACAAATTTTTAGTTACCTTACAAGATCTAGTAGTAGTAGTAGTAGTTGTTCCCTAGGCAGTCTGGCCGAACAGCCCAGTGTCCCTAAGGAAGGCCATGGCAGAGACCGGGCTTTCCCACAGAGCACTCAAGGAGTGTATGTTGTGTTGTTGGCGTAGGTGATAGTGTGCAATGCAGTCTTCCATGATGTGCTTAATAGTATGGGGTGCTGTTACATCCTGGACAGGCATCAGCGACGGAGTCATCCAGCCTCTTCTGATAACTCAAGAGGGCTGGATGATGCCCACATCTCAGCCTGCCCAGGTGGACCCTGTCCTCATGGGGGAGATAGGATTCAGAAGGATGGATATCAGGAGGCTGTGCATGCAGCTGTGTGTTGTCTTTGAGTGACTGAATTAAACAGTGAGTGATTTGAGTATGAATATGCTTCTGGAAGCTTGTATGAGGCGGGCAGGGGGAAAGAGATGATAGTATTTGTGTATGATATCGTGTGCTGGGTGTTGTTTTGATGTTCCTTGGTGTGTGTGGATGTGCTGCCATGTAGTGTAGTGGATGTTGTGGGTTTGTGGAGGCTGCAGCGAGAGTTTGGGTGCCTCTCATGTCTAGATAATCCTTGACTTTGAGGACTTTGGTTTCTTGGTGTAGGTGGTCTGTAGGTGTAGTAGCTGTGCAGCCTGTGATTATTTTTAAGGCCCTTGTTTTGTATGGTGTGAAGAGTGTTATAGTGTGTTTTAGTGAGGTTAGGAGCCCAAGCAGGGCTTGCGTAATTCATCACTGAACATATATATTGTTTGTATACAGTGAAGACCTCCCGTATGCTTCAGACAAGATCTAGTTTTCCAGAATGGTATAGCTGTTTATAGTTCATTAATATGGTATACAGGTATAGCTTTACATTACAAAAGAGTCTTTAATTTGACCATTGCTTGTAGAGTAGGAATACAGTACAGTAACTCTATTGTATCGTATTTTTTGCAAAGGCTCCAATATGGTTCCACACGACAGTCTTGGTCACATAATGGTGGCTCTCCACTTGGCTTGATCTCTGGCTGACTCCCTGTGCAGTTCTTTATCCCTTTGGTCACACTCTGTGACCTCATTCCAGGTCTTTTTTTGGTCTTGCAGCCCTAACCCCCAGCATTCACACTTCTTACCTTCTGTACCCATTTGTCATCCTTTATCCTCTTGACACCCCTCCTCATCACAACTCCAATAAATTCCAGTCCCATCTTTCCTCTCAACTCTTGATTTGTAATCCCATGGGAGGTGCAGTATGCTAATGACTTGGTGTTGATTGCACAGAATGAAAGAGAGGTGGAGGAATAATTTAGGAAGTGGAGAGATGTAATGGGGCACAAGGGTTTGAGAGCAAATGTGGATAAAACAAAAAAGATGATATCTCGGGCTGATGTCAGTACTGTCAAAGCAGAGGAAGTATGGCCATGTGCAGTTTGCCACAAAGATGTGGGAAGTAACTTCATCTTGTGCAGTATTTGTGATAAGTGGATGCATAAGATATGTAGTGATATTAGTGGTAGAGTGTGAGGTAATGCTGATTTCATGTATGGTACTGGGTATGTTGGAAAGAGCGTGTGAAGATTGTCAGGCGTGAAAGGATTGTTCTTGGTGTTGAGTCTCTTGAGTGTGTGGAAAAGTTTTGTTATCTGGGGGACATGTTATGTGCAAGAGGTGGGGCAGGAGCTAGCTCTGTGGCTACGGTAAGGGGTTTTTGGAGGGAAGTTCATGGAGCTGTTGCCACTCCTAACATTGAGAGGGCTATCCCTCAGTGCTAAGGGATCTTTGTGCGTAGCATTTGTTAGGAGTGTAGTGCTGTATGGTAGTGAGACCTAGGCAGTAAAGGAGGAGGATATTCATAGGCTTAGATGCAGACAAATGACAGTGATTAGATGGTTGTGTATGGTAGTGTTTTCTTGAATGCAAGGCCTGAGGGGGGGGGGGCTAGGATTGTGATTGAAGAGTTGAGAGGAAGGATAGGAATGATAAGTATTGGTGTTGTGATGAGGGAGGGTAAAGGATAGGTTGAGATGGATTGGGCATGTTGAGAGGATAGAGGATGACAATTGGGTACGGAAAATGAGAGGTGTGAATGTTGGAAGTAGAGTTGTGAGAGGCAGACCGAAAAAAGACCTGAGACGAGGTCATAGTGTCATAGTGTGGCCTCAGGAATAAGTGACTGAACAGGGAGGCTGCTAGATCTCGAGCAATGTGGAGAATCACCATTAGGTAACCGAGGCTGACACATGCAAGCATGTTAGAGCCTTTATAAATGATATGATATACAGGCGGTCCGTGAGTTGCGATGGTCGAACTTACGATTATTTCAACTTTACAGTGGTTCAATAGCAATACGCATTCACAAGAAACCATACTTCGAATGTTGCATTTTGATCTTTTCCAGGGCTAGTGACATGCGGTACAATACCGTCATGTGATACTGGGCAGTGGGAGCGAACCACATCGACCAGTCTGCCAAAGGGTTGCTAGTGTATATACCTGACACCTGAACCTCTACAGTGTTCTGTGTTGCCAGCTTTTTTTTTTTTTTTCCCCCCCACCCCTGTATCTGTGTTGTGTTTTGTGCATCCATCACGTCTGCAAAATGCCCATCTGTCTCTCCTGTTACTGATGAAAAGAGGAGGAAGGCAATTATTACTCCTGAGATGAAACTCAAGATAATTGCCCACTATGAAAGCGGCAAGCCCGTATTGGTCATTGTGCATGAACTTGGACTTTTTCAATGGACGATCTCAGTACAGTACTGGCATACCCCGATATCCGGCGCATCGATAACTGACAACTTGCTACACTTACCAAAGAAAATTGGGGAACATTTCCACAAACTGAACGGCTGTTGCTTCGCTAGTCCTAACACTCTGCCGCTTCCTAGGTTTGAAACGCGCGTCCAAATGTGGATGTGGTGGTGCGCGCGGCTCTCTCCATCCTCCCTCCATCCCCTCACTTCTCCCCCTGTTAGGGGGCAGGGTGACTCAGTGGTAGAGCGTCGGACTCGGGACCGGGGGGGTCGTGAGTTCGAGCCACGCCTGGAAGCTGCCATGCTGGGAGGGGTAGCTCCCTCCTGTCACCTAGCAGGTCTAGCTCAGGGGAACATTTCCCTTTCCTTTCTACCCCTGTCTCCAACCCTCCCCCCACCAGCTGAGCAAAAATAGCTGTCCGCCTCCTCACCGAATGGTCAAAGTCGCCCAAATAGTCTCGAGCCCTGCCCTGGAAATAGACCCTAACCCACCAGCTGAGCTTCATAACAAAAATATAACAGAGGAGAATACATTGCTTTCGTTTTTTATTTCCCTGAAAACAAAGCCCGAATTTTGAAAACCTGGCACTCATATACAGTATTTATTTTTGTCGTTTTTAATGAAGTTGCTACAACGTTGAGCTAAATCTTGCCTTCTGAAATGTTCGATTTATACTGTAGTTTTAGCCAATTGCTCGTTTTGTTTGTGTCAGTCTCTTTTTTGACGGAAATTTAATGATGATGTATTAAATGATTCTACAGTAAGTCCTCGTATTTCGACTCATTTTACTTTGACGCTTCATTTTTCGCAAAAGAAAAAAGTTTCCAACATGTTGCAAACTTCGTCGCTGCTTCCAGCTGGCAGCCGACACTCAGCAGACGATGCATACCGATGTTCATTTGTTGGTGGCCATCTTGCAACCACCCTGCCCTCTATCGATACAGCGGTAGTACTACAGACCCCTTCGCCATTGTGTTTTTTGTGCTATCCTCACCTTGCGGCTCGTGAATTCCTGACCCACACCTAGACGTCTGAAATGCAGCGCGCCAGTGAGGTAGAGCGCGCAAAGCGACGAGCTGAGGTTGATGTTGCACGGCCAGCACCGGAGCCTAAGGAGAAGCGGCCGTACAGGGTTGGCAAGAGGTATCGCCGGTACTCAGTGGCCAACCAGCAGAGGATTTTGCAGCTCATTGAGGAGGGGTTGACAACCCTGAGATACATTGCCAGACTGGGGTTCCTGACAGCACCATAAGGACACTCAGGAAAAACTAGGCAACTCTCAAAAATCAGGTGAGTGCACGTAAAATAACAATAAAGTAAATGTGTCTGTGTTTTTTTCTCCTTAACCCTTTATTTGTGCCAATATCCACCTAATGGAGTTAGTTTTTAGAGTTAACCAACCAAGTGTTAGTTAGAACAATTCAGGGGAAGAATATACAGTATTGTAACGAAAATCGGTAACGTTGGTTACTGTTATGTTGCATTATACCCCAAGCAAGAACACGGAACCTCTCAACAAGCAGGTGAGTGCACGTAAAATGACAATAAAGTAAATGTGCGTTTCTTTTTCCCCTCAACCTTTATTTGTGCCACAATTTTTTATCGTATCAATATTCACCTAATGGAGTTAGTTTTTAGAGTTAACCAACGTTAACCAACCAAGTGTTAGAACAACTCAGGGGAAGAATATATAGTATTTTAATGAGAATCAGTAACGTTGGTCACTGTTATGTTGCATTTTACCCCTAAAGAAGAACAAGGAACCTCTCAACAAGCAGGTGGGTGCACGCAAAATAACAGTAAAGTAATTGTGTGTGTGTTTTTTCCCCCTCAGCCTTTATTTGTGCCATGGTTTTTTACAGTATCAATATTCACCGAATGGAGTTAGTTTTTAGAGTTAACCAACATCAACCAACCAAATGTTTGAACAGTTCAGGGGAAGAATATACAGTATTGTAATGAAAATCGGTAATGTTGGTTACTGTTATGTTGCATTTTACCCCTAAGGAAGAACAAGGAACCTCTCAACAAGCAGGTGAGTGCACGCATAATATTATAAAGTAATTCTGTGTTTTTTTTTCCCCTCAGCCTTTATTTGTGCCACAGTTTTTTACTGTATCAATATTCATGTAATGGAGTTAGTTTTTAGAGTGCGGTCAGACGTGCAAGCCTGGACATAGCAGAGGTGGACGAAACGGGGGTAAGACAACACTTGACACACTACGACCTAGACTCAGGTGTGGTTGACATAACAGAGGAAGAGATGAACTCTTGTGAAGAGAATGAAAGGCCAGAGCACACTGCAGAGGAGAAGATGACCACCCAACTATGGATCCACCTTGAATGATCTAAAGTCTCAAGTGATGGCAGTCTACAACAGAAACATACTGGAGCAGAGACAGGCCAGGCTCACATGATTTTTTAATGTGACACAGAATGTGGCTGCTATTATGCAAGACTTAGACATGACAGGAGAGGAGGAGAAGTGGACAGAGGGGAAGTGGAGTTGCTGGAGCCTGAATTCGACTTTGAGGGCTTCGGCTTAGGTGATAGGGCTTCCCCAGAGAAGCCCATGTCACCTAGTAACTAGCCCATCCACCCTCAACACACTTTCACCGGCCACTCATGCCAGTGTTTATTTCTGGTAAGGATTTTTGGTGTTGCAGCTCTTTATAACAGTTCTAATGTCATTTCAGGTACATGTTTATTGTGTTATGCTGTATAAGCAACTAGTAAACACTCCAAATTTAATTTTGGGTAGGACCTGTTTGGTGTTTCAGTACTTTTATAGGGTAGGTAGCTGTCCCACTGGAATGCCCATCCATTTTTCCCATTGATTCTTGTGAAGCTTGGACCCTGTTGGAAGGACAGAAGTCAAGAGTGAGAGCATTGGAAATGAGTTATTTGAGAGGAGCATGTGGAGTCACATGGAGAGACAGACTAACAAATGAGGAAGTGAA
>JAGKTI010000111.1:91125-128795 GCA_018397915.1 Birgus latro
GTACAGTTTGATGTATCAAACATTGTTGTTTTTCATACAACCTGCCAGTAATATTTTGTAATGGATAATTATGGGATCATTTGAATCTGGTGCCAAAAGTGCTAAATTGGCAGTCCTGCTACCATCAGCCTTGGAAGAAACTGTGATGAGACTGAAGTGTGGCCACAAGCTTGGCAAGTACCATACCTGCAATTGTCACTCCTAGGCAGGAAGCTTATCCACAGTTATAAAGAGCCAGAATCAAAGCCAAAATTCACACATTGTTATGGATCTTTTTACTCATCTTAGGTTTCTTTCTTTTCCAACAGTTTCCAGCAGCTGTTGGAAAGTAATTAGCAGATTTGGGCATTTTCTGCAGCTCCTGTTCCATAGAAAATATCACCTATATCTATTATGGCCAGTCTGAATGGTAGCTAAATATGAAGATTCCATAAGATTTGGTTTTGTTTTATATGATTTGCTACTGGTACTGATACAGTATGTGTATTTTTACAGGTGAATGCATCTACAGCAAAATGTTTGGAGATAAAGCCAAGTTTTACGAAGGAGAGAAACTGCCCATCATGAAGCACACGCAACTTGGCACTGTCTCAATGGTTTCTTGTGGGAATCATTTGTAAGTTACTTCTTATTTTTTAAAATATATGTTTGCTCATTTAATGACATTGTCTTATGCTGAAATATAAATTTGCAAAGTGGAATGTAGTCCCTGAATTTTTATGGTCATTCATGGAACTCCTGAACTCTTATGGTTATATTTGGTATACAAAGTATACTCAGCAAAGATGTGTTTCATCTTTGTCTTGTCCTTCACAAATTATTGTAAAAAAACAAGAGTCTCATGGCTCTATCAGGCCATTCAACACTCATCCAAATTAAGGCCATCTCTGAACCATGCTGTACATTGGATGAAGTGCTTTATGGCCTTGTTGGGCCACAGGGCCACAAAGCACCTGCCCAAATGAGAGGCATTTCTGAATAGCTACCACCACCATCACAGCTACTGTCAACACCAACACCAGCTACCACCAACACCAGCTACCACCACCAACACCACCATCATCATCATCATCATCATCATCATCATCATAGCTGTCACCAACTCCACCACATCTGCCACCATTTTCTTCTAAATAAAATCATCTGTTCATTTCATTAATGAAGCAGTAAACATTAAACTGTAGATATTCAGCCCACCCCTCTACATAGAGAATGAGAGATTGACTAGGTGAGAATATGTAAATGAGAAGGAAGGGTAGAAGGGGAGGGAAAGATGTGGATGAATTGAAGTGATGGGGTGGAGAGGTATATAAATGATACTGGTATGAGTTGGGAGAGCAGTGTGACGTTGAATAACAGTGACGTGGAGGGATTAAGCCACCTAACTCTGGACAGAAGTCTTTAGCACTTGAGCCACATCTTCAACATCTGTTTCCTCCAACCTTTTGTGGACTATACAATCTCCTTTGCTCATATCATACTAATTATTAGTTATATCATGCAATCCTCCTTCCATGCTTCCTTATGTCATATGTATCCTGCCTTAAAAAAAAAATGAGGAGGTAGTTACAATCCATCTCAGTAGCTGGACACCAGGATCCTGGAAGAGATGGCCACAGATGAATTGTTTTCATGTTACTCTGCCCTCCCCCATCAGGCTGCCTTCTCTCCAGCTCATACCACCCTCACTCATATACAGTAAATGTCGCTCCCTCTCTGCCTCTCCCTTCATCTCATTGTTGGTGTCCCCTTCCCCTTTCCCCAGCCACTTCACTCACATACACTTCTAGTTAGTCTCTCATTCTCCATTTTCCCTAAACACAGACTCTTTTCCTGCATACAGCATAAGGTCACCGATGATTATTTCTTTTTATGTGTGTAAAGTGTGATATTTTCTGGCAGTGGATATAGATAGTAAAAGAGGAAGATGTTCACATACAGGATGACAATGAAATGGGGATTATGAGATGGGTGACTCTAAATGACAGAACAATATGTGCAAATTGGAGGGCACTTGGACAACTGAGTGTGCAAATGAGTTAATTAGGTGATGCACCTGGGTAGCCTGAGGTAATGATCTGAATATGGAAGGGACAGCTGCTTTGATAAGACCAAGGAAAGTGTGGGCTGTAGTCCTGAGAGGGGATCTCAGGGTTAAGGAATTGGACTGGAATTGCACAGGAGTCCATGCAGCTTGGAAAGCAGCCATTGGATTTATTAAAAAAAAAAAAAAAAAAAAAGGAGGGGGGGGGCTGACCCATGCAATCATAGACCACTCTCTGTCTATCAAATCGCCTCCATGTCACCCAGTCCCCTACCACTTCGCTGCCCTCCCTCCAACGTACATCCCCTCCCTCATATACCTTGTACCTCTCTACTCCATCCTTCCATCTCATCCTCAATCTCCTCTTCCTCTTCCCCCCTCCACCTCACATGCATACACTCTCCTAGTTAGTCTCTCACTCCATCCTCTCCACTTGGCCAAACCACCTCTGTGTATTTCTCCTAACACTGCCTTATAAAATCTTTGCATATGTAATTTTGTGTTCCATTTCTGAAGTAGTTATAATATTTTCTTCCTCCATGATCTGCATAATGGTACAAGCAATTCTGGTATAAATAGCATTTTTTTTTTCCCTCTTATTACTGCCAGTCAAGTTGATTTGCCAGTTTCACCCAACTTTCAGCAGCATATATGCATAAAAAGTTGTGGTAGTTTTGAACTCATCCCTTACTTATAATGAGGATTGCCTTTTTTTTTTTTTTTTTTCACAGATTTGGATCACAATTCTTCATAACTCTTGGTGAAAACCTTGATTCGCTTGATGTGGAGCATTTGGTGTTTGGCCAGGTTGTGGAAGGACTGGAAGTTTTAAGCAGATTCAACCAGACACTGACAGATGAAAGGAATCGACCATATCAGGATATCCGTATCACCCACACTGTAATTCTGGATGACCCTTATCCTGATCCGAAAGAAGTTGTGTTTCCCGCTGAGTCCCCGAGACCTACTGTAGATATATTAGAGTCGGATTATATTGCAGCAGATGAAAGTGTTGATGACACTGAAGGCAAATCAATGACAGAAATACAAGAAGAAATTGCAGAAAGAGAAGCAAAGGCCAGAGCAACAATTCTGGAGATGGTCGGTGATATCCCAGACTCTGACATGGCCCCTCCAGAAAATGTCCTCTTTGTCTGCAAACTGAATCCAGTCACAACTTCAGATGATTTGGAAATTATTTTTAGCAGATTTGGCAAGATTAAGTCTTGCGAGGTTATATGTGACAGGGTAACAAATAATTCTTTACAGTATGCATTCATTGAATTTGCTGAAACCAAATCATGTGAAGATGCATATTTTAAGATGGACAATGTCTTAATTGATGACCGAAGAATACACGTTGACTTCAGCCAGTCAGTATCCAAAATTAAATGGCGAGGGAAAGGACGAGGTGTTGAGTATTTTGATGATGCCGGACGGAAAGTTGACGGTAGAAAAGATCATGCTTTCAGCCCCATCCAAGACTCAGGAAGTGAACACAGGCAGGGAAATAATCATGCACGTGATCAGTCCTCAGAGGCACACTCCAATCGTTTGGATCAAAGACATTTTCAGCAAGACAGTACACATCAAAGAGAAGGTGTAATCCAGGTCAGGGGAAATATGTCCAGTTATCATAGGGATCATGAGAAGGGAGTGCCTGCCCAGAGAAGAGACAGTGTTGAGTGGCACCAGAAACACAATGGACAGAAGGCAGGGAATGATGAATTGCCTAATTCTAGTAAGAGAGAACTAAGTGTGGAAAATTTGAATTTAACTAATGATGAGGAAAGAGAGAGGATGCTGAAGCACTTGAAGAAATCTCTGAAGAAGAAAAAGAAGAAGAGTAAAAAGTACAGTAGTGACAGCAGTACAGACAGTTCTAGAGAAGAAAGAAAGAAGAGAAGCAAAAAGAAGAAGAAAAAGGTGAGTGAAAGTGAGGATGATTCAGATTCAGATGAAGGTGATAAGAGAAAGAAAAAAAAGAAGAGGAAGAAGGTTTATGAGAGTGAAGATGATATAGAGTCTGTTGAACGAGAAAGAAGGAAGAAGAGTAAGAAGAAAAAGAGGAAGCTGAGTGAAACTGAGGACAGTTCAGACTTTGATTCTGAGCCCAAGAGGAAGGCTAAGAAGAGCAAGAAGAAGAAAAAGAAAAAGAAGAAGAAGAGGGAGACATCTACTTCAAGCAGCTCAGATTATTGACCAATGTCTCCAAGTTAAGAAGTCATGTTTACTAAGGGAGAAGGCAACAATTTTATTCATTAAATTTCCATTCCCATTTGGCACTTTAATTTGTTTCCATACAGTGATGGTGGTTGTGATCCCAGGCTCAGATAAATGTGAACCTAGTGAGCTGCACGCTGAAGTTTCCCTTCTCCTGCAGTCCACTATCTTCCTTTAAGGGGATAGGGAAGATGTTTGTATAGCATGGTAGTCAGATGACCTACCTATTTCAGTACCATTGAATGTAGTTGTCCCTCTCCAGCACTCATATACTTTTAAAATACTATTTACCACAGACTTGCAAACTACTGTGATGTTGATGTTGATTGCAGAGAATGATGTTGATGTTGATTGCAGAGAATGATAAGGAGGCGGAGGAAAGATTTAAGAAGTGGAGAGATGGTATGGGGTACAAGGGCTTAAAGGTAAATGCAGATAAAACAAAAGTGATGATATCTAGGGTTTGTGGCAGTACAATCAGAGGAGAGGGAGAGTGGCCATGTGCAGTTTGCCACAAGGGTGTGGGAAGTAATTCCATCTTGTGTAGTGTTTGTGATAAATGGGTGCACAAGAGATGTAGTGGTATTAGAGGTAGACTGCGAGATGATGCTGATTTCATGTGTGTGGCATGTCAGGGAGAGCAGGTGGAGATTGTTAGGCGTGAGAGGGTTGAACTTGCAGGTGAGTCTCTTGAGTGTGTGGAGGAGTTTTGTTATTTGGGAGACATGTTATGTGCTGGAGGTGGGGCTGGAGTTAGCTCGGTTGCTAGGGTGAGAAGTGGTTGGAAGAAGTTCAGGGAGCTGTTGCCTCTCCTGACATTGAGAGGACTCTCCTTACGTGCTAAGGGATCTTTGTATGCAGCATGTGTTAGGAGTGTGATGCTGTATGGTAGTGAGACCTGGGCAGTAAAGGAAGAGGATATTCGCAGGTTTAAACGTACAGAAATGACAATGATTAGGTGGATGTGCAGTGCGTCCCAGCGTGCAAGGCCTGGGGGGGCTGGGTTTACGATGGAAGAGTTGAGAGGTAGGATGGGACTGGAGTGTATTGGTGTTGTGATGAGGAGAGGTAGGCTGAGGTGGTTTGGACATGTGGAGAGGATGGGGGATGATAATTGGGTGCAGAGGGTGAGAAGTGTTAATATTGGGGGAGGGGTAGACCGAGAAAGACATGGGACGAGGTCATTAAATGTGACTTAAGGGTTAAGGGACTGAATAGGGAGGCTGCCAGAGATCGAGCAGCGTGGAGAGCCGCCATTAGGTGACCAAGGCCGACACATGCAAGCATGTTGGAGCCTTCAAAAACGGAAATGAAAACGATGATTGTTCTGAAAAGTGTAACTGTAAATGTGTACAAGGGGAAGGGTGATGCCCTGGAAAGAGGAAAATATAGAGGCATAAAGCTTTTAGACCAGGTAATGAAGGTAATGGAGAGAGTTCTAGAAGGTATGATTAGAGAAAGAGTGATTATTGAAGAGATACAGTTTGGGTTTATGCCAGGCAAAAGGACCACTGATGCCATCACATTCATCATTCAACAGCTTAAGGAAAAATAAATAGGAAAGAAAAGGGAACTGTACTTTGTTTTTGTTGAGCTGGAGAAGGCCTTGACATAGTCCCCAGAGAGGTGGTAAAGTGAGCAATGAGAAAGCTTGGGATCAATGAGTGGCTGGTTAGGGTGGTTATGGCCATGTATGTGGGTGCTTGCACCCAGGTAAGGGTGAATGGAGATTTGAGTGATGAGTTCCATGAACGTCGGTGTGCACCATGGGTCAGTGTTGAGTCCCTCGTTGTTTATCATGGTACTGTACTTGAAGCCTTTTCACATGACTTCAGAAATGGACTCCCGTGGGAGATGTTGTATGGTGATGATTTGGTGTTAATTGCAGATGATGAAAGGGAGGTGGCAGAAAAATTTAGGAAGTGGAGAGATGATATGGGGCACAAGGGCTTAAGAGTAAATACAGATAAAATAAAAGTGGTGGTATCTAGGGCTGGTGGCAGTACTGTCAAATAAGAAGGAGAGTAGCCATGTATGATTTGCCACAAGGGCGGGAAGTAATTCCATCTTGTGCAGTGCCAGTGATAAGTGGGTGGATAAGAGATGTATTGATATTAGAGGTAGACTACGAGTTAATGCTGATTTTGTGTGCAGCGTGTCGGAGAGAGCAGGTGGAGATTGTCAGGCATTAAAGGTTTAAACTTGCTGGTGAGTCTCTTGAGTGTGTGGAAGAGTTTTGTTATCTGGGGGACATGTTATGTGCTGGAGGTGGGGCTGGAGCTAGCTCTGTGGCTATGGTAAGGAGTTTTTGGAGGGACGTTAATGGAGCTGTTGTCACTCCTAACACTGAGAGGGCTATCGCTCAGTGGTAAGGGATTTTTGTATACAGCATGTGATTAGAGTGTAATGCAGTATGATAGTGAGACCTGGACAGTAAAGGAGGAGGATATTTGCAGGCTCAGACATATGGAAATGACAGTGATTAGGTGGAGGTGCAGTGTGTCACTGAAGCTCAGAGGTTCTAGATTTATGATGGAAAAGTTGAAGGGTAGGATGGGACTGGAGTATATTGGTGCTGTGATGAGGAGAGGTAGATTAAGATGGTTTGGGCATGTGGGGAGAAAGGGAGATGATACCTGGGTGCAAAAAGTGAGAAGTGTCAATGTTGGGGGTAGGGCTGTGAGAGGTAGACTAAAAAAGAGCTGGGACGAGGTCATTGAGTGTGACCTCAGGGATAAGGGACTGAATTAGGAGGCTGCCAGAGATCGAGCAGCATGGAGAGCCACCTTTATGTGCCCAAGGACAACACATGCAAGCATGTTGGAGCCTTCAAAAATGAAACAAAACGATATTCACTCTTGTTTGGCTGTGAAATGTATGGTAGCTGTTTGAAACTGAAAGGATATCCCAACAACCCAACAGTTTTACACAACAGAAGCTCTAATACTACTGCATTACTAGCTGTAACTGAAGCTGTAACTGTATAGGTACCATATAGACCGGTTTGTATATTTATGTAGTTGTCATTAACCATAGCACATCAATTGATCTTTACCTGTGTTCATGGAAAGGAGTGACTTAATAGACTAAATTTCCTCCTCTTTATAACTGGGGTCTGGAAAGGAGTCAGTAAAAATGATGATGGTATGGGAGAATATTTATGACGTAAACATCACGTCTGCTGAATTGAAAGGATGGTAAATCATGGAGAAAGGAAAAATATGATTTTTAGGGTGGCAAATCAGGTGAAGAGGGATAATCGGGACATTGTAGGTGAGCAGTGTGTGAAGAATGATGATGGAAGGGTAGTGGTGAACAGTGAGGACATTAAAGATGCATGGAGGGAGAGCATTATAGCCAGTTGTTGAATGAGGAGTTTGATTGGGATAGAGAAGGTTTGGAGCCAGCTGATCCAGTGTTTGGCCCTTGGTCTTTGATTGACGCTACTACTGTGAGTCAGGCAATAGGCAGGATGTGGGTGGGGAAGGCAGCAGGTGTGTCTGGGTTGACTGCCGAAATGTTGAAGGCCTCAGGAGATACTGGGGTGAGGTTAGTCACTGACCTGATAAATATGCCTCTCCTGACATTGAGAGGACTCTCCTTACGTGCTAAGGGGTCTTTGTATGCAGCATGTGTTAGGAGTGTGATGCTGTTTGGTAGTGAGACCTGGGCAGTAAAGGAAGATGATATTCGCAGGTTTAAACGTACAGAAATGACAATGATTAGGTGGATGTGCAGTGCGTCCCTGCTTGCAAGGCCTGGGGGGGCTGGGTTTACGATGGAAGAGTTGAGAGGTAAGATGGGACTGGAGTGTATTGGTGTTGTGATGAGGAGAGGTAGGCTGAGGTGGTTTGGACATTTGGAGAGGCTAGGGGATGATAATTGAGTACAGAGGGTGAGAGGTGTTAATATTGGGGGAAGGGTTGGGAGGGGTAGACCGAGAAAGACATGGGACGAGGTCATTAAGTGTGACTTAAGGGTTAAGGAACTGCACAGGAAGGCTGCCAGGGATCGAGCAGCATGGAGAGCCGCCATTAGGTGACCAGGGCCGACGCATGCAAGCATGTTGGAGCCTTCAAAAACGAAAATGAAAACGATATATGAGTATGTTGTCCCAGATGATTGGCTGAAGAGTGTAATTGTAAATGTGTACAAAGGGAAGGGTGATGTCCTGGAAAGGGGAAATTACAGAGGTATAAAGCTCTTAGATCAGATAATGAAAGTAATGGAGAGAGTTCTGGAAGGTATGATTAGAGAAAGAGTGAATATCGATGAGATGCAGTTTGGGTTTATGCCAGGCAGGGGAACCGCTGATGCCATATTCATTGTTCGACAGCTTCAGGAAAAATATATTGGAAAGAAAAGGGAATTGTATTTTGTTTTTGTTGATTTGGAAAAGACCTTTGACAGAGTCCCTAGAGAGGTGGTGAAGTGGGCAATGAGAAAGCTAGGGTTGGAAGAGTGGCTGGTTAGGGTGGTTGGCCATGTACATGGGTGCTCGCACCCAGGTAAGAGTGAATGGAGTTTTGAGTGATGAGTTTTCCGTGAATGTTGGTGTGCATCAGGGGTCAGTTTTGAGTCCCTTGTTGTTTATCATGGTGCTTGAAGCCTTCTCACATGACTTCAGAGATGGACTCCCATGGGAGATGTTGTATGCTGATGATTTGGTGTTGATTGCAGAGAATGAAAAGGAGGTGGAGAAAAGATTTAAGAAGTGGAGAGGTGGTATGGGGTACAAGAGCTTAAGGGTAAATGCAGATAAAACAAAAGTGATGATATCTAGGGTTGGTGGCGGTACAATCAGAGGAGAGGGAGAGTGGCCATGTGCAGTTTGCCACAAGGGTGTGGGAAGTAATTCCATCTTGTGTAGTGTTTGTGATAAATGGGTGCACAAGAGATGTAGTGGTATTAGAGGTAGACTGCGAGATGATGCTGATTTCATGTGTGCAGCGTGTCGGGGAGAGCAGGTGGAGATTGTTAGACGTGAGAGGGTTGAACTTGCTTGTGAGTCTCTTGAGTGTGTGGAGGAGTTTTGTTATTTGGGAGACATGTTATGTGCCGGAGGTGGGGCTGGAGTTAGCTCGGTTGCTAGAGTGAGAAGTGGTTGGAAGAAGTTCAGGGAGCTGTTGCCTCTTCTGACATTGAGAGGACTCTCCTTAAGTGCTAAGGGGTCTTTGTATGCAGCATGTGTTAGGAGTGTGATGCTGTATGGTAGTGAGACCTGGGCAGTAAAGGAAGAGGATGTTCTCAGGTTTAAATGTACAGAAATGACAATGATTAGGTGGATGTGCAGTGCATCCCTGCATACAACGCCTGGGGGGGCTGGGTTTACGATGGAAGAGTTGAGAGGTAGGATGGGACTGGAGTGTATTGGTGTTGTGATGAGGAGAGGTAGGCTGAGGTGGTTTGGACATGTGGAGAGGATGGGGAATGATAATTGGGTACAGAGGGTGAGGGAGGGGTAGACCGAGAAAGACATGGGACGAGGTCATTAAGTGTGACTTAAGGGTTAAGGGACTGAACAGGGAGGCTGCCAGGGATCGAGCAGTGTGGAGAGCCGCCATTAGGTGACCAAGGCCGACGAATGCAAGCATGTTGGAGCCTTCAAAAATGAAGCGAAATGAAATGTAAAGGGGAATAAAGGAGATAAGAGGGTGGGATTATATTAGATTCACATCAGCTTTGCCTAAAACTACCATCTTTCCATCTTGAATTCTGATTTTTAACAACAGATTAACAATAGAATAGAATGCTGATCATGAAGAAATGCAATGAAAAGGATGTAATATTGTCTTATTCTACTGTACCTCTGAACAGCATGAACTACAGTAAAACCTTGATAAGTCGATCCAGCAGAAGGCGGAATTTCCTGTATGTCGAACTCTGACCGAGGTGTGACTTAGTGTTTGTTCAAAGGGTTACATTTTAGTTTCTTATTCCTTTCCTCCACCCTTCTTTCCTTCCATCCTCTTCTGACTTTCTTTCCTTCATTCTTTTCTCTTCCTTCTGCATGTGGGTGATTCTACAGTGAGTGACTAGCCAAATGGTTTCCTGTACACCAGCAAACCATTTACTATGCTGAGCGGTAGCCATATAACCAAATTTTGGTGCCTGGGGCTTTAGTGGGTAATTGCGGCACTCCAGCTGGATTGAGCTGGTGAAGGTTTATATCCAAGGGGTAGTTGGGGTTTATTGCTCACGTAATGCCACTTAGGGATGAGTGAGGCTGGTCACTCTCATCTTAAATGTCAGGACCAACTTGCCTACCCCTGGGCTTCAACGCTCCTCATGGGGCAACGTAGGACGAATGAATGATGATATTCCAAGTGCCACTTTTTAGTTTATTATATTCCAAATGTTACACTTTATTTTAACTGATTGCAAAGTGAAGTAAATAAGAGCAGAACTTTACGTAATTAAGCGACTGTTGCAGCTCTCCACCTATGCAATCTCCTATCCTAGCCTAGTCTATGACTTGCAGCAAATTGTTTTTGTTATTTTCATTGCTTTATAAGTGTCTCTATAGTGTTAATAGACAAGTAATCACATAAAATTTATGACTATTGGGGGGTACTATAGTTTTTTTCAGTTATTTCCAGTTATTCAGAAATTCAATAAGTCGAACTATCATAGAGCCCCATATAGTTCGACTTATGAATGGTTTACTGTAAGTCACAAAATTACAAAAATCAAGGCCAAGTTAAAGAAAATGAACTATAGTATGAGGATGCATGGAAATGAAAGTGTATGAGGAGAGGATAAAGGAAAAGCTATGCACAGTACAAGAAAGGAAGTTGCCAGGAGAAATGATAGAAATATGATGGATAAGCTACAGATATTGTTGTGCTCCTGTTGCTAAGGTAATTCCGATTGCAGTACTTTAGAAAACCATCCATCCATCATCCAGTCCAGTATTCTCATCAGGAATGCAGTGGGCCAGGACTGAACTACTCAGCCTGGACATTTATGGTAAGTGACCAAGTTCTTGCCCATTAGCAGCATTATGTGAGCAGTAAATCTCAACCACCCCTCAGAATGAGATCCATATGGGCCACAATTGGCTGAAGCATCTGAACTCACTAGACCACCTGTAATGCAGGATTTTTCTACCTACGTTATAAATGATTACCTTAGGTATGCCACACCGCTTAAGCCGCCAGTGCGACGATAGAACTTTGATACTGCCCATAAATAAAGTAAATCCCACCGAATTGACACCAGCGTAACGCAAGATTTTTCTACCTACGTTATAAATGATTACCTTAGCTATGCCACACCGCTTAAGCCACCAGTGTGACATTAGAATTTTGATACTATAGGGAATTTTGAATTTAAAGAGTAATTTTGACTTATACTTGAATTAAGTATTATTCAGTGTTACTGTTACTGCCAGTATATTAAGAAGGCCTCTTTAATAATTAAAATAATTTGGTATCGCTGCCACCACCCAGCAGTTGCCGGGAAAAAAAAAAGAGTTAATGTTATTTGTGATTTAGTCCCGTACGATGGATGAGGGACAAGGGGCCTCTGGTTTTAGCAGGGTAACGTGAGCATGTTATAGGAGAGCGTGGTTCTTTAGATGTAACATGCCTTGCGGGCCACTCAGTCTATACTTATACTACCCCATAGGATGATAACCAAACACATTCTATTACAATTTACTCATCTATATTATTATCCTTAACTTATACAAAATAAAAGAGTTTCAAGCAAGATTTAATTGATGGACCTTAAATAATCAATAGTCTCTAATACGCCAGAATAATTGAAAGAAAGAATGCAAGATCTATACCACAC
The DNA here is from genome assembly GCA_018397915.1 of Birgus latro. Taxonomy (NCBI): domain Eukaryota; kingdom Metazoa; phylum Arthropoda; class Malacostraca; order Decapoda; family Coenobitidae; genus Birgus; species Birgus latro. The sequence goes on from JAGKTI010000111.1 coordinate 103,190, forward strand.
AGTTTATAAAATCATCTGACCCGCCTAACGCGATTCATGAAAATTACTCTCATCCCGACTGCATCATAGAAAACTTCATCAATAGGGGTAACTCCCATAAACCACACCACGGTCTCACACGGACTCGTAGTGATACCCAGTTACAACGTGTTACACTGTTTACTTCAATTCTAAAGAAATCAACCTTAATTTTACCTGGGTACACCACATAACATATCTAGGAAAAATATACATAAACCAGATTATTACAGAATGCAATCTCAGCGCTCACAGCGCCCCACACGGCGGGACAATACACTATTCTGCCTCACACCTTTAACCAACATATTACATTTGTTTTGTAATTAATTGTCTTACTAAGTGGACCACCCGACTTTGACTATACTGTGCATTGGAAATAGACTATGTGAAAATTAGTGTAAAGGGCTTTCGGGCACTGGTCTTGTGACTCTCAATACAATGGCCGGCGCAGACTCCATGACCCAACGCCACTTGCCGGTTCTGAAACGTCCACACCCAATGAGGTCCTACTGGAGAGTCATAGGGTTTTGATAATATGATCAGATATCTTACTTTAAATATAGTTATAACGACAACTAATTATGATGACGTATAAAGGAGAAATACTGTAAATTCTCGGAGCTTTACCTGAAACATCCACACCCAATGAAGTCTTACTGGAGAGTGACGCTTCGTGGGCACGCGAGAGCCTGCGCCCGCCAACATCCGCTCCGACTTCTCTGTCTGGTTCTGACTTCAAACAGTTACGTTACAGTCTCCAGGGTATATCAACGCACCAGAATTTGCAATAAACACGTACGTCTTACTCTACTTATAGAAATATGACTTATGATGTGGTAGGTGGTGGTGACCATCATCCACTCACTTGATGTAGTGCTGCCTACTTCTTCCTTAGCCTTTGTCATTCTTTTTCTGTGCCTGCCCTCCTCTCTTCCTGTTTCTCCCATCTTTCCTGTCACTTCTTACTGCTTTTCTTTCCTTTACAGGTGGCATTACATTGAGTGACAAGCCAAATGGTTTCCTGTAAGCCAAGAAACCATTAACAACGCTGGGTGGTAACCATATAACCAAACCATACGTGCTCCCTACGTGTCAACAAGTGGGTTGGTGGAGGGTTAGTGCCCCTCCCCATAAAAAAAAAATAACTCAAAGTCAAATGGCCACCCCTTATGGGATTATGGTGTCTGGCAATAGATAGATAGATAGATAGATGATTTAAATTTTGTGGCAATAGCATAGATCTAACAATTTAACATACGATGCCTGAAATCACGGTTTGATACAATTTCTGTCTGTCTAGCCCACGGCGCCACAAAACATGATGCAACAACTGAGGTCTATGCCAAATAAATTAATTTTCGCGGTCACCTATGACAATAATCAATAGTCTGGCTTTACTTAAGTTCTTAGACAATGTTATTTAGTAAAACAATACAGCAAACACTAGCCCAAGTACAAAAATCTGAATTCTAGGTGTAAATATGACTCCTCGCCAATATTTCTATATCACTCTATCGGAACCAGATGCTCCTGTCTCCTTGACCAGTTGCTTCTACTAGTAAAATCAAGCCCAAAACTATGATTTACAAAGTCCACTTTACACTTTACAACATCTTAACACGGTCCAGAATACACACTTATCACGTACAACCTAATGTAAATTACATACATCATATACTTAAACTATACTTATACTAACTTAAATTACTCTTATACTACTTATATTATATGCAAGAAAAATGGCATTACAACCATATGTTTAGAAAGTGTATGAGGGCAACAGATCTAATGCACTTCATCAGTACACAGCATGAAGGACCACACTTAAATCTCCCTCTGCACAGCTGAGAACTGAACTTTAATGGAGAGATTACCCAAGTGAATTAAATGCTAATCATACTTCTCTTGCACTGAAAAATTATTTGGGACCCCTTGGTGCAGTGAGCTTTGACATGGTTTTTAGAAATGAACCTGTTCATTTGGTAGTGCTGGTAATTAGGAATGCTTGGTCTATCTGTCATGTTGTATGACATCATAAGGGTGCCAAATGATTTTTCAGGAGGTACTTGTATATATACAATATGTGTTACCAAAAATTACAAATACTGTAGACGTCCTTGAATGGTGTGTGAATAAATGTCGAGCCCTTTTCACTGGGCATGCTGTTGATACCTATGGTTCTACTTCTTGTACATTCTTTTTACTTATTTTATGGACCCTACCCCATGTCATCATGAGCTGAAAAAAAAAAACAGTTAAAAATGGTTAAGATGATGATGGTGGTGGTGATGGTGATACTGTCCCTGCCTATCTGATTGTCAGGGAAGCGCAATGCAATACGAGTTCTAGAATCTTAAATAAACATACCTTCAGGAACTATGATTTGTCTTTGTTCTTTTTGCTAAAACAGTTATAATACGAAAATTTGAGTTACCGTACCATAAAACCCTTTTGGAACGGGTAAGTAAAGTGAGACATATTTCTGAAGCGAGTTCACATGGGGCAAAGTAAGGCAACAAGGGTGGGCTCCAAATTTTACAACAGTTTGTTTAGGTGTCCTTTCTTTGCCAGTTGAATAAAACACTGTGTATCCATCCATCCATTATCCAATCCTGTGTCACCCCACAGAGGAGCGTAGGAGCCCGGGGCTAGGCAAGTTTGTCCTGACATGAGAGTGACCAGCCTCACTTGTCCCTGAGTGGCATTACGTGAGCAATAAACCCCAACTACCCCTTGGATATAAACCTTTACCAGCTCAATCCGATTGGAGCGCTGTAATTACCCACTAAACCACCAGGTGACAAAATTTGGTTATACGGTTACCATCCAGTGTAGTAAATGGTTTCTTGGTGTTCAGGAAACCATTTGGCTTGTCACTCAGTGTAGAGTCACCCATAGGAAGAAGGATGAGGAAAGAATGAAGGAAAGAAAGACAGAAGAGGAAGTGTAAAGTCACCCATAGACAGAAGGACAAGGAAAGAATGAAGGAAAGAAAGACAGAAGAGGATTGAAGGAAAGGAGGATGGAGGAGAGGAAAGGACAGACACCTGAGAGCAGCACTACATCGAGTGAGTGGATGGTGAGCGTTCCCACCTGCCACATTAAAACAGTGTAAACTTTTTAAAATAAAGTGGTGAAAAGTTAACTGGTATGCATGTAAACTGCTAAATTATGGTATCATATGATAATTTGCTGTATGATTGGCAACATTCTACAACAAACACCCCTCCCTGAAAATAATCAGCTTTAAAGGGGTTTTACTGTTTTTTCTTCTGTGGTAGGAGAGAGAGAGAGAGAGACGCTGGAATTAGTGAATGAGTTCAAATACCTGGGTATAGTGATAGAAAAGAGAGGGAAATGTGCAAAAGAAGTGGAAAGTAGAGTGATACAAGGAAGGAAATTAGCAGGTGCAATGAAGTCCTTGATAAGAAACAGAGACTTGAGTGTTGCAGCTGCACAAGGCTTACATGAAGGAGTGTTAGTTCAAGAGTGAGAGCAGTGGAGATGGGTCTGCTGAGGAATGTATGTGAAGTACAGAGAGTGGATAGGATACTAAGTAATGTGATTCGTGAAAGATGTGGAGTGAGGAAGTCTGTGGACACCAGAATCGAAGAGAGTGTACTGAGATGGCATGGTCATGTAGTGAGAATGGATAAAAATAGAGTGGTGAAAAAGGTGTATCTGAGTGAATTTGAATGAGGGAGGAAGTGAGGTAGGCCTAGAAGGTGGAGAGATATGGTGGATGAGTGTGTGAGGAAAAGCGGTTTGGAAGTTGGTGAGGCTAGGGAACTGACAAGAGATTGAGGGGCTGGATGAATGTTGTGAGAAGCACATGATTAAGGATTTAGCACCCCTTTTTAACATGACAGCATCCAGATTGACTCTATCGAATACGTTTATGTGAAGCTACAGAACGTGGTGAATGTTTTTTGGCATATCAGATAGAGCCAGAATTCCAAGGGCTTGAATGGTGAGCGAATGGAAGCATGGCCCATCGGACTGGGCAAATTTTGGCTGTCTGGACATTGCTGCTCCTCACCCTGCCCTAAGGTGAGAAAGAAGGATCGGATGATGATGGTAGGTGGTGGTGACCATCATCCACTCACTTAACCTGTACTGTGCTGGGGGGGGAGGGGGAAGCTACCCTGATGAGAAATAGGGAGGTGAGTATGAGAGTAAAAAAGTCACTGCATGATAGTATTGTGATTCCTACCCTGACATATGGAAGCGAGGCATGGACCTTACCAGAGGGGAACAAGTCAAGAGTGAGAGCAGTGGAAATGAGTTACTTGAGAGGAGCATGTGGAGTGACATGGAGGGAGAGGTTGATGAATGAAGAAGTGAAAGAACGTTGTGGGGTGGATGTGGATGTGATTGAGAAAATTAGGAGAAATACACTGAGGTAGTTTGGACATGTGGAGAGAATGGAGAATGAAAGACTGACTAAGAGGGTGTATGTGTGGAGGGAGGGAAGAGAAGGGGGAGACCGAGGATGAGGTGGAGGGATGGAGTTGGAGGTATATGAGGGAAGAGGGAGTGAGCTGGGGGGAGAGTAGTTAAATGGTGGGTGACAGAGCAACTTGGAGGTGTTTTGTCTGTGGCCACCCTTTGTGGGATTAAGGCATCGGGCTACAGGTAGATAGATAGATACCCTTGTATGCCAGCCGATTTTGGATTTTTTTTTCTGGCTAAATGGGTTTAATACATCAATATAAGATCCCTGGCACTAATAAAAGTAGCCACCAAAGTCAGAAAGTTGGTTGAATTGAATCAGGTTGGTGCCACTCTGCCTCTGAAATCTTCGTGGTAACTGAGAAAGCAGATCAGCTGTGAGCTTGTCAACTGTTTATGGATTTTTTTTTTCTGGCTAAATGGACTTAATACATCAATATAAGATCCCTGACATTAATAAAAGTAATCACCAAAGTCAGAAAGTTGGTTGAATCGTGTCAGATTGGTGCCATTCTACCTCTGAAATCTTCGAGGTTACTGAGAGGGCAGAGAGTCTGTGAGCTTGTGAACTGATTTTGGATTTTTTTTGTGGGTAAATGGGCTTAATACACCAATATAAGATCCCTGGCACTAATAAAAGTAATCTTCAAAGCCAGAAAGCAAGTTGAATCAAGTGAGATTGGTGCCCCTCGATCTCTGAAATCTTCAAGGTTACTGACAGCGCAGAGCGACTGTGAGCCTATGGAGGCTCACTCGCCTTCCGCACTCCTAAATCAGTGTTTTAAGCATAACGGAGAAATGTCTGAAGTTAGCGAGATACTTGCTTACCTTCCATTTTACTTTGGTTGCTTGTAGTGACTTCTCAGTGCTGCAGAACGTAGATCTACATCGCTAACATGGTACAGGTTAATGGAGTGCTGCCTACTTCTTCCTTTTCCTTTCTCATTTTAATCTCCGTGTCTGCCCTCCTCTCCTCCTGTTTCTTCCTTTCCTTCTGGCCACTTTTTATTCTTCTTCTTTCCACTTGAGGTGACTACAATGAGTGACAAGCCTATAGTCATGGTGCATGACTCTGACATCACTATCTTACCCTGGCAACCTACCTGTCAACAGTGTGTCCGATTTCATTATTATATTATACACGAATCATATTATTATACTGTACATGAATCATCCACTCACTTGCTGTAGTGCTGCTCACTTCTTCCTTAGCCTTTATCATTCTTTTTCTGTCTGTCCTCCTCTCTTCCTATTTCTCCCATCTTTCCTGTCACTTCTTATTGCTTTTCTTTCCTTATAGGTGGCTTTACATTGAGTGACAAGCCAAATGGTTTCCAGTAAGCCAAGAAACCATTTACAATGCTGGGTGGTAACCATATAACCAAACCATACGTGCTCCCTACGTGTCAACAAGTGGGTTGGTGGAGGGTTAGTGCCCCTCCCTGTAAAACAAATAACTCAGAGTCAAATGGCCACCCCTTTCAGGATTATGGCATCTAGCAATAGATAGATAGACAGAATATTATTATACACGAACATATTACAGTACAGTATACACAAATCACACGCGTATCATACTATACAGTATGTGAAATAGGAAGCACTGTTGAAGGGTAGGTTGCCAAGGTATGATAATGACAACCTCAGAGTCATGCGCCATGACCACAATTTGTTTCCAAGGAAATCATTTACTGCACAGTACAAAGCTGGGTAGCAACCATATAACCAAAGTACGTAGTGATGTGGAGCATGCTATGATGCCTGTTAACAAGCTAGAGGGATGCAAGTGTAGTGTTCATCCAGGAACCAAACTTCCACACTCTTCCCTGCACCTCGCAGTGTTGAGACCACAAAGGAACATCGGTTCACTGCACGAGACAACGCTGCAGGGGCAGTTGCTTGCCTATGGTTGATCAATCTACTTGGCCAGACAGACTGTGGTTGATCACCAACAATTGGTTTTGTTTTTGCAGGAAGGCCAAGGAAAGAAGAATGCAGCAACTTGTGTCTCTTGTTCTTTCTCTATACAAAAATCTGAGTTGTGTAGCTGTTCTTCCTCTTAGGCATCTGTGCTGTGCTGGGGAAGGTAGATACTGATTGCTTATGGTCAATAAAATTACACTAAAACAGAAAATGCTAAATTTATTTTAGCTTTCTTTGCATAAGCATATTCTTTTTTATCCTAGTTATGGTGGTGATAAATTCTTGGGCTGTAAGTAGCTGTACCAGAATACTTCAGCAAAAAGTAAAGAAATCTATTACACTGAAGAGGTCCATAAAAAATTTCTCCACTATAACATACAGTACTGAATACAAAACAACACTGTACACTCCAGCTTATGTACATTTGTATACAGTATAGATATCTTAGCCATTACATATAAATGAAAAATTATCTAAAAGAAGCATTTCCTGGCTTTATGAAACATACCAGGTGTAGACAACACAAGTTTACTGGAAGGAAGAATTAAAAATGAAATATGATAATATGTCATAATAAATGACATCCTTTTAAAAGTCTGGAAATATCAATATATCCATCAACAAATAAGCTGGAAAATTATAAACTCCTGAGACACCATTATATTTAGGGCCATACTTTAGGTGGCATGGGAGGCTTCATAGCACCTCTTTCTTAGCAAATTTCTGTATTTTGCATATTATGCCATAACATTTTTTTGTTTGCTACTCATATATTTTTAATATCAATATAGTTTTCATCAATAACATAGAATAGGTTACTGAGGTTTAATGTGAAGAACATATCACAAGGAAAATGGTGCTATGAAATCTCCAAAGACACCTATACTCTATTTTTTTCCAGCTGATGATCCACTTTCGTGAATGTGGCACCTGTGCACTCCTGCTGCGTGATTGGTTGGTTTCAATTTCATACCTGAAGTATCATATTTACAAAAAAACAATTGTACCTTATATTCCAATTCTCATAAGTGCTGTTTTGCACTGTCATTGTACTATAAAACAGACATGAAACGAGTATGTATCCTTGCTTCACCCAAACAGACAATGAATTTGAGGAAGTTGAATTTGAATTGAAATATTGTTGTAAAAGGTACAGAGTTGTTGCTTCTCCCTATATTTGCTTAAAAATAAACACTTTTGGCTGGGTAAGTGCAAATAAATGTATCTTAACACTTAGGCACTTTTTAAATTAGACAATAGTACCGTTCTAAGTAAATTAGTGGTTTGGTGGAAGTGGGGAGGCGAATGCAACAGTCGATACAGAGGAAGGGGACACAAGAGACGGCCAGGCGGGAGAAACAAGTCTCGTCTTGCAAGATGTCAGACTTTATTATGGATCACACCTACTCCATTGCTTCGATACCTTCGCCCTTATTATCCACAAGTATATACCTGTATATCCATAAATATATATATTTATTTATTTATTAGAGATGCAACAACTCTGTACCCTTTACAACAATAAATACTGTATTTCAATTCAGATTCAACTTCCTCAAATTCATTGTCCGTTTGGGTGAAGCACAGATACATACTTGTTTCATGTCTGTTTGCATATTACAATGACAATGCAAAACAGGATTTATGAGAATTGGAATATAAGGTACAATTGTTTTTTTGTAAATATGATACTTCAGGTATGAAATTGAAACCAACCAATCACACGGCAGGAATGCGCAGGTGCCACAATCACAAAAGTGGATCATCAGCTGTAAAAAAATAGAGTATAGAATATGACTCATTGTCAAATGCTGGAGAATCAGTTAGCACAGCATTCATGTCAGTTATTACACACTGATCTAATTCTTCAACATTACTCAGTTGTTTCCTTAATCCATTGGGCCCTGGGATGTCTTAGTCATTAAATTCTTGCCATCTCTCGATGATTTTATTCAGCTTTGGATAGGCTTTCCTAAACAGATGAGTCAAATGTAGCCTTCACTAATCTCTTCCATTCCTAAGCTGAATGAAACTGGTAGCCACAAGAATAAACTAAGACATGCAGCACCTGGATTCAAGGGGTTAAGAGGAGAAAAATGTTGAATGGTTGAATTCATTATGCAAAGAGACTGGATATAAAAAATAGACTACCACTAACCTCATAGTCATTAACCACATGTCTCTACTACTACCAGTAAAACAGCTTACAGTATTTTATTACAGTACCATGATCGTTCCCTCCTCTGGGTGAACTGAAGTACTGTAGATCTGCTTTTTTATTGTAACTGTAGCATAAATTACCATTATTAACCCCTTCAATCTTGGAGACATCCTTTATATTATATTCTTGCTGCTGCCAGAGGAATTTCTTCAACCTAAGAAAGGTCTTGTATTGACAGGGTTTATATCTAATCCCTACAGTTGGAAAAAACTCTTCTTTGTTGAATAAATCATCTGAAGATAGCAAAAACAAGCTAAAAAGTACATCACTGGAATCTAGAGGTTATAAATAATAATTGTTCTCACCTCCTGCTACTGTAGTAAACATGTCTGCATTTTGATCTCACAAGATGTTATTGGTTAGGAAAAAACATACTCTAAGAGACCCAAGAGTGTTCAATTGTGGCTTCTCTACACAACTGCCTTATCAGCAAGCCCCTTCAGACCAATGATGTATTTTTCATTTTATCTGTGCTGTCACCAAATGAATTTTTTCCATTTAGGGGAAATTTGTCAAACTAGAAGGTAAGTTATAGCTGTCATTAGCCCCTTTAATGTTAAACATCATTTTCAAGTTAAACAAAAAAGTCTGGATGCATTAAGAAGAAAAATATGCATCATCAGAGTGAAGAGCTAAATAAACATTACAGAAATATTACTGATGTTACTTGACTCTTGGTAGCCCTATAGCTGCATACATCAAATAAACTCTCTAACATGCTTACTAACCACTGGAATCCAGTGGCATAATTCTTGCTACTGCCAGACAGTATTACTCAACTTAAGGACCTGTAATACTTGGGTTATATAAGGCTACAGCTAACCCCAGCACAAAAAGTTTCTCATAATCTGAATCAAATTGCCTGGAGCCATCATCAAAATAGAAAAAGTCAGCAGATTGGAGTTAAGACTGAAAAGAGCAAATTTTGACTGTCTATTATGCACTGCTGATATGATGCTTACTTTGCTTTATATGCATGGCATCTATTTGCATCCTGAAATATCTTGGATAATTAAGGCATTCTTGACACTTGAAACTCATGAAAAATGTAGAAATATGAGCTCCATACACACAGAGTAGTTGTAAAACCATTTGCATGAAAGAACAGCTGTGAAATCATCAAATGATGGGTGAGACAGGTATGAGGAATACTGTTGTCACTAAACCACTACACCTCATCAGAAAATACTGAATTCTTATACCTATGTGGCATCAGCTTTAGCAGTGGAATGGAGTTCGGATTACACAGCAAACAGGTTTAAACACTGAAAAAGCCACTCATGTATTTCATTCCAAATCAAAATTACACTCAACCATGACTTGCACCCTTCTGCACATGCCTATGCTCCCTCACTGTACCTGTAAATTTAGAGTAATCCAAATCATACTTGAAGATGGGAGTTAAGGGTGATGGAGTATGGACAAGTGTGCAAGGCTTTGAGTCATGGCTGAGTGTACTTCTAATTTGGAATGGACTACATTTGTAAGGTAGTCTTAACTGGTTAAACCCTTCAATCCCAAGATACATTTTAGCTTTATTCCCATCTCCAGAGGATTTTAATTTTATGATAACTTTTTTGATCTGAAAGTGTTAGGTACAGCCTCCATTAACCCTTTCACTAACCCCAAAGCTGAATAAAATCGACACCTGCAAAAAATCTTAAATACGTCACTGTATTGAAGGGATTAATGTACCTGCATTCTTAACATCATAGGGATGATGACTAATAGTGAAAACACGTTACCTTTTTACCTCCAGCAATGTACAGTAATCTGATTATATCAGACACCCACATATGGCTATAATACATAGGTTAGGTTCGTGCCACTTTCTAATGTTTAATTTTGTTATATATTTGATGCACTGTACCTGCGGTGCTGGAAGTTGCATGGCACCCAGTAGCACTGTTAACTGCCATCAACAGGCAAAAAAGGTCTTACACATACATGCATAGCCAAGGTCTTCAAAACTGTATACAGTATGCAAACAGTAAAACTAAAGTAATGCAACCTACATGTGGAAACCAAGCGGGCTCTCTGTAATACTGTATCAACAGTATTTTGAGGTACCTGAAGTACAGGATTTGAAACTGATTTAATATAAAGGGCATACCACTCACCGGGGGCAGGCAAACAAGTTAGAGATTTTACATAATTACATACTGCTACCGCTTATCACATGGGATGTGGCAAAGTACAAATCAGAGCAACTGATGCCATGCCTCCTCTTAGGGAAACTCCATACTGAGGTTGGCTAGTACAGCTGATGTTTTCTATGAACCAGAAGTTAAACCAAGTCCCAAAACCAGTTTCTTACTTCTGAACGACTGTTGGTTACTGTTTTGAAAAAGAAATCTGAGACGTACAATAAGTTAATTATGTAATAATGTCAGTCTTAGTTTGTACTGACCTAGTTAACTTGTGGCTGAGTTTCCTGCCAAGAATGGCGACTTTGTGGCTAATTTACCAAGGTTGTAGCTACCTTTCCCTCTTATAGTAGTACCTCGAAGGTTAATGGTTGCCAACCCTCTACAACTTACATTACTGCCATATGCACAGTGTGCTATAAGAGCCAAGTATAAGAGTCTACTGTTGTCAAGAAATGTCACAACTTATGTTGGTGAGCAATGGGAAATAAACAATAAAATGTGTAATTAATGCATTTTTTATTAGTTTTATTTGACAAAAAAAAACATGAATAATAAATAAATGGGGTGGACTGAAATGAAGAAGAAACCTTCTCTCCAAGCTGATATAAAAATGAAAAAGCCATAAACATAACAGACCTCCACACTAAGGGCTGTCCTCTAGATGGCACTGGAGGCTTTGTAGCATGTTTCTAAGCAATTTACTGTACTTGGCATATTACAGCTCACCATTCTCTTGTATGAAGTTTATATAATTTTAATATTGACACAGTTTGCATCAACATACAGAACAAGAGGATACTATGGTGTAATGGAGAGGAACACAGTATACTGCTAAAGAAGCAGCTGTTCCAAAATCTCCAAAGCCAACTAGAAATACAGCTGCTCTCCTACTTTGAAACTTAACTGGTTCTGTGAGTTGGTTTGCAACCTGAAAGGTCTCTAAGTTGAAGTTCAATAATATCTGTAGCTCATTACTGCACCCTATGCTTTTTAAGTTGCTCAAGTGGAAATTTATATCATGAAAGTTACAGTTTTGTTGTGGATGTAACACACAGTATGGTAGGGAAGGTAAAATAAAGTAATAAGGACACTAAAAAAAAAAAATACATATATGTACTGTATATATATATATATATATAAATGAAAGTTTGTAAACCTTAAGTTCATAAGCACAGGAGCAACTGTACTGCCGTAAGACCCTGGAGATACATGAAATCCGGGGAACTATGCAAGGGCAGGTGTGCATCATTTGAGGCACCGGTCAAAGTAAACGTTGCCAATGTAGCCGCCCTTCATACTCTTTACCACATTTTGTTCAAATAATCGTCTGTTGTTCTGTAACACCTCTGCTGCCTCCTTGTTCAGTGGGTCTTCTGGGTTGGGTTCCTGGGGACAGAGGGGAGCTGTCAGAATCAAAATAAGTCAAATCAGATCAAATGACACCAACACAAAGCTTCCTCTCAGGAATCCCCATACTGAAATTGACCATAGTGCAGTTGATTTATCTATGGACTGAAAGCTAAAACCAAGTGCAAGTGCCATCTGATTATTTCCCAACAACTGCTGAAATGCACCACCGACCTATAAGAACCGTCTGTATATTCAACTTAGAAGAAATATCTAACAGTGAAGCTAAGAACATTGCTTTATATAGTATACTGTCCTGTAAAGTGACAAATTGAATGAGAATATGAATTTCATGTATAAATGAGTGAGATAACTGACCAGAATGTGGTACTGAAATGAACACAAAATTGAATATGATTAAAACTATCTAGCTAAGTGGCAGCCACAGCTCAGTGGGTTAGAGTGCTCCACTCTGGCCGAAGGGTTGGAGGTCTGAGTGCACCCAAGGATCATTGGAAGATGTCAGGAAGGGCATCCGGTCAAAGAGTGCTACACGTTCCAAACCTAAGTCCTCTACCCAGGAGCAACACCTTAGCCTTTATCAAAAAAAATGGGGACACAGTGTGGGGTGGGGGGGGAGGGACTACTATCTATAGCCAGATGCCATAATCCCGTATGGGGTGGCCATTTGTCTTTGAGTTGGTTGTTTTACCGGGAGGGGCACTAACCCTTCGCCTGTAGTCCTAACGGACCCAGGTTCAAATCCGCTCTGGGGCTGGGAACAGTTTAAGGATTTGAATTTCATTAAATCAGGCTTTACTGATCTACCAGAAGGCCCTCCGACATGTCGTAAAAATAGCCCCGCTAATACCAATACACCAGTCCTGTATGAGACAGCCCTAGCATGTATTCAATATGGACGGTGGGTGTTAGAGCTGAAGTGGTGACATGTAGAGGTGCGTATGTTGGAAGACTGCTGGGCCCTGATAGCAGGCTGTGAAGCCTATGCCCAGAATCGAACAGATTAAAACACACACACACACACACACACGCACACACACACACACACACACACACACACACACACACACACACACACACACACACACATACACACACACATACACATACACACACACACACACACTTGTTGACACAGGGAACACATATGATTTATATGGTTATCACCCAGCACTGTAAATGGTTCCTGGCTTATAGGAAACCTTTAGGCTTGTCACTCAATGTAAAGCCACCTGAGAAGGAGAGAAGAGTAGTAAAAAGTGACAGGAAAGATGGAAGAAATAGGAAGAGAGGAAGGCAGATACAGAAAAAGAATGATAAAGGTGAAGGAAGAAGTAGGCAGCACTCTATCAAGTGATTGGATAATGGTCACATATTAGATCAATATATGCTAAAGTTTTGCTGCTTCAAATTCCCAAGTTAAGTATTTTTCAAAATGCTCCACAAAAAATAAATCAGCTAGAGAGCTGCTCTTGGGAGCCTGTCATTTCCTCTCTCCTTTCCCTCTTTCCATCCTTCCTCTTCTGTCTCTTTCCTTCATTCTTTCCTCTTCCTTCTATCTATGGGTGACTCTACACAGAGTGTCAAGCCAAATCGTTCCTTGTACACCAGGAAACCATTTACTACGCTGGGTGGTAACCACATAACCAAATTCTGGCGCCTGGCAGTTTAGTGGGCAATTAAGGCGCTCCAATTGGATTGAGCTGGTGGAAGTTTATATATCCAAGAAGTGGTTGGGGTTTATTGCTTACCTAATGCTACTCAGGGATGAGTGATGCTGGTCACTCTCATCTTAAATGTCATGACCAACTTGCCTAGCCCCAGGCTCCTACCCTCCTCACAGGACAACACTGGATTAGATGATGAATGATGAATAATGACTAGGTACTGAATACAACATGCGAGAGGGCATGCTGAAATATGGGTATAAAAATTTCCAAATCACTATCTACTTTAATAAGGAAAAAAAGAAGAAAAATGGTCTCAAGTAGAATATGTTGTAGTCAGATCCATGTCCTCCTCTGAGCTACATCACAGTGTATGAGTGATAACTGTTGATTTTACTATAAAAGTGAGAAATTACTGACCAGGAAGAGGTATTGGAGTCCATACACTATAGAGTTGATGGTCAGGACGGGCTTCCAATCCTCCCGCAGGATGTTAAGGCAAACGTTCCCCTCTAAGTCAATGTTGGGATGGTACACCTGGGGATAATACCACATGTTATATTCTTTTCATTTTATTAACTTTGCTTAAAACTGCCATCACAATCTTGAATGCTGAATTGTAAAACAGACTACAGTAACCTCCCAATTATCCAGTGTAATAGTGCCAAAGGCCTGCTGAATACTGTCAAAAAGCCAGGTTATGCAAACGTACTCCCAGGGGCCCCTAACTCCCCAACCCTATAATACTTATCCACTGTCTGACCCCAACAAAATGCCTTGAAACATCAAAAAACAGCTAACAGATGTTCCTAATAATAAAATTCTGTAATGCATTGTTAAGTGCACTGGTAGGAGGAGGCTGTAGCACGGGCCGAACAGGGTAGCACTCCCGAGGGGAATACTGGTGGAATGGGAATACTGGTGATAGGGAGAGCTGGAGCTCCTGTTTCACTAGTTACCTAACCATCCCCCTTTGCTGACCTTTTCAGTGTGACAGTAACATGGAGAGTAGACCAGCATACTCTCCCAAACATTTCCTCTAACTATCCTATGCACTACACCACATGCGCTTTACATATTACACAACGTATCCCACTACGTTACAGGGGTCGACGCCAGCAAGGCATGCGGCCAGAAAACTTTGCCCCCGCTACCTAGTGGCGGACTTTGGGGGGAGGCTTGACTGGGGTTCCGCCAGCATAGATCATGGGTCTGGGGCGAGATGGGGCTCGAACCTGTGTTAGAGGGTACAGGGCATTGCGGTTCCCAGGCTGCCGCTTCCGCTCAATAGAGAGGGGCCCGAACCAGGGAGTAGCGCCCCAGGAGGCTGCCCTATCATTGGGTGTATAATGGCGGGGCAGTTGCAGTGCTAAGCTGCGCTTGGAGGGTGTCCCTGCAGCTGTCCTGGCAGGGTGCCCCGAGGCCACTACCACAGCCACTGGTAAGCTGGTGGGCTAGGGGTCCCAGATCCATTGCCTGGACCTGGGTCTGTGCATTGGGTCGGGCCTTTGGAATGTTTACCCCCCTTTATCTTACCGACTATGAACTACAAAAACAAGCACCAAAGCAAGCCTGAGGACAGCAAATCACCCAGGGGGTTTAGGGTGGGTTCGTGGAATGTGGGAAGTTTGAGAGGAAAGGCAGGGGAAGTCGTTGAGGCATTCAGTAGGAGGTGGGTGGATGTGGCATGTTTACAGGAAGTCCGGTACAGGGGTGGATCAGCCAGAAAGATTGTTGGGAAGGATTGGTACTATAAGTTGTTTTGGCAGGAGGGAACTGACGGATATGGGGGTATGGGTGTGTTGGTTGCAGAGAAATGGGTGGAATATGTCATGAATGTTATGAGAGTAAGTGATAGGATATTAGTAGTGAAAATTTTGGTCGGGCTAAAATTGGTTTCAGTTATATCGGCATATGCTCCACAGGTAGGATTGGATGACACAGAGAAGGATAGATTTTGGGATGATTTAATACGTGTAGTGAGTGGTATGGGTGATGATGAGGTAGTGGTTCTTGGAGGGGATTTAAATGGTCATGTGGGTGAAGCAGCTCAAGGTTATGAAGGAGTCCATGGAGGATGTGCGTATGGTGTGAGGAATGCGGAAGGGGAAAGAATACTCGAGTTTGGGGAGGCTATGGACATGATTGTGTGCAACACACATTTTAGGAGAAGAATCAGCCGGTTGATTACGTATGAGTCCGGGGGAAATAGTAGTCAGATAGATTATTTTCTGGTCAGGAGGGATGATAGGAGATTAGTGAGGGATGTTAGTGTTAAAGTTATAGGAAGCGGGGAGTGTGTGCAGCAGCACAAACTGTTGATTTGTGACATGGTGCTTAAGGAACGAGTGATGAGGAGGAGGACATATGTACCTAGGAGGAAAATATGGAAGCTGGGAAACCAATAAGTAAGGGATGCCTTTTATAGTGAGATGAGGAGAGTGGTGGCTGAACAGGAAGCCATAGATATAGGCGTTAATGAACAGTATAGAGCCCTTAAGAA
This sequence comes from Birgus latro, assembly GCA_018397915.1. NCBI lineage: Eukaryota > Metazoa > Arthropoda > Malacostraca > Decapoda > Coenobitidae > Birgus > Birgus latro. Next base: position 119,495 of record JAGKTI010000111.1, read on the forward strand.
CAACCTCTTGAGAGTTACCGATACAATATGCGGTTGGACAAGAGGCCCACCAAGATATAAAGTAACTTGGTGGTGGGATGAGGGTGTAGAAGCTGCAGTTAAGGAGAAAAGAAGGCTTTTCCGGGAATGGAAGAATGGTGGTAACAGGGAGGAGTACTTGGCTGCCAAGCGCAGGGCTAGAAGAGAGGTATACAGGGCGAAGTCTGAGTCACAGAGACTTTTACTTGATAATCTAAATCATGGAGAAAGGAAAAATATGATTTTTAGGGTGGGAAAACAGGTGAAGAGGGATAATCGGGACATTGTAGGTGAGCAGTGTGTGAAGAATGATGATGGAAGGGTAGTGGTGAGCAGTGAGGATATTAAAGATGCATGGAGAGAGCATTATAGCTGATTGTTGAATGAGGAGTTTGATTGGGATAGAGAAGGTTTGGAGCCCGCTGATCCAGTGTTTGGCCCTTGGCCTTTGATTGACGCTGCTACTGGGAGTCAGGCAATAGGCAGGATGTGGGTGGGGAAGGCGGCAGGTGTGTCTGGGTTGACTGCCGAAATGTTGAAGGCATCAGGAGATACTGGGGTGAGGTTAGTCACTGACCTGATAAATAGGATTATATATGAGTGTGTTGTCCCAGATGATTGGCTGAGGAGTGTAACTGTAAATGTGTACAAAGGAAAGGGTGATGCCCTGGAAAGGGGAAATTACAGAGGTATAAAGGTCTTCGATCAGATAATGAAAGTAATGGAGAGAGTTCTAGAAGGTATGATTAGAGAAAGAGTGAATATCGATGAGATGCAGTTTGTGTTTATGCCAGGCAGGGGGACCACTGATGCCATATTCATTGTTCGACAGCTTCAGGAAAAATATATTGGAAAGAAAAGGGAATTGTATTTTGTTTTTGTTGATTTGGAAAAGGCCTTTGACAGAGTCCCTAGAGAGGTGGTGAAGTGGGCAATGAGAAAGCTAGGGTTGGAAGAGTGACTGGTTAGGGTGGTTATGGCCATGTACAGTCGGCCACAGGAATAAGTACACACATTTTAGCCGTAACGCCAGTGTTTAACCTGGTAACATTGGAACTGCGCATCCAGACGCACAATGAAACTCAGCTCCCCCATCACCCCCTCAATTTCCCTCTCGCCTCCACCTGATCACTCCCACCCTCTCTAGCACATGTTTATAACTTCTGTTCACCCGTTTTAATTTCTTCTTTATCTCCTGTATAATAACCCCGACCCTATTCTGCAGTTTTACTGTCTCCATCACATACACATCGTGGAGATGGTGACCAACTTTTTGTTTTGGACTACTGCCATAATTATTAGTTGCTGTTAACGACAGAGGAATTTACCCGGCCTAGGCATAGCTCTCTTGTAACCAAGGGATTCAGCTACCTCCCAGCAAAAGCGCTATCTAACAAAGCCAGTTTACGTAATAGTACTACTACTACTTTACAATTCCTAATGTCTCGGAACTGGGAAACATATTGATTATGACGAAGTGCCCTGAAATACTTGTTAACAGCAACATAATAACTGTCAGTCATATCACGGTTATGGTAGTGTCGGTTCAGTGAAATGTTGCAACAGTGGACTTCTGAATATGCAACGATAATAGTAACAGATGTGACAACACGTTACTTGTGGTGAATGCTGTTAAGGTGGGCCCGCACTTAGCGAACGAAAGAGAACAACCGCTAGCGAACGAAGAAAGGTGAATTATTTCTTATGTGTATGTTTGTTCCGCCACAACGGACAACCAATGGATTAAAATATCATATGCTCATGCATGTTTTTAGTGCCAGGCATCCGTCCACACACTTATCGATGGAAGACCTACGTTCGGTAGGTGTGAACCCCACGTTTAGTGAAACATTCGGAATGTGTATAAACTATTGAAAACTAAATTGTTTCCTTCTTTTATATATCTTTCATGATCATACTCGCTTCTCGACTCGCAGAGAGGATTCGAAGCATTAATGGAGGTAATGGTGGAGGTCGAGAGGTGGAGGAGGGTGGGAAGAGAGTGGCGGAGGAGGGAGGGCAGAGAAAGAGACGGAGGGGGGAGACAGAGGTTGAGCAGGGGAAGTGCAATGAAATAAATTACTACCACAAAAATAACATTGGAACATAAGAACATAAGAAGGCAAGGACTCTGCAATAGGCCTATCGGCCCTCCTATGGCAGCTCCTGTGTCAGATGGTAACACGAATATGGAACATTCATAGTTTCCCCGAGGCCTAAAACCCTTCAGAGAAACTCCTCAATATCTTCACACAACGCAAACAACACACACACACTGTCCCTAGCCTGCCGGAATTGACAGAGCAATAGAAACATAATGAATAACCATGAACTACATCCATTAGACGCATATCTCTGTTTTTTGTTTCCCATTCTTTACTTTTCTCCCCACCCCTCTCGCTACTTTTACTAGTAAAGAGAAGAGGGTATGAGCAGAGGTAGGGGAGGGTGAGGGACCCGTATGATAACTGCAGTCCCATTCGGCATAAGGCTTGTAATACCATGGGATATAATATACTACTTGTAATATAAAAATAAGACACTAGCAAAATATTCATAACACATGTGTTTATAACATATATGTATGAGTAAAACATAGATTGCAGATCATTTTTTTCATTTAGGCACTTCTGCTCATACAGTGTTACCAGATATTTTCACCCAAACACGAAACGTAGGTGTATACTTTTTCCTGTGGCCGACTGTACATGGGTGCTCGCACCCAGGTGAGAGTGAATGGAGCTTTGAGTGATGAGTTTTCTGTGAATGTTGGTGAGCATCAGGGCTCAGTTTTGAGTCCCTTGTTGTTTATCATGGTGCCTGAAGCCCTCTCACGTGACTTCAGAGATGGACTCCCATGGGAGATGTTGCATGCTGATGATTTGGTGTTGATTGCGGAGAATGAAAAGGAAGCGGAGGAAGGATTTAAGAAGTGGAGAGATGGTATGGGGTACAAGAGCTTAAGGGTAAATGCAGATAAAACAAAAGTGATGATATCCAGGGTTGGTGGCGGTACAATCAGAGAAGAGGGAGAGTGGCCATGTGCAGTTTGCCACAAGGGTGTGGGAAGCAATTCCATCTTGTGTAGTGTTTGTGATAAGTGGGTGCACAAGAGATGTAGTGGTATTAGAGGTAGACTGCGAGATGATGCTGATTTCATGTGTGCGGCGTGTCGGGGAGAGCAGGTGGAGATTGTCAGGCGTGAGAAGGTTGAACTTGCAGGTGAGTCTCTTGAGTGTGTGGAGGAGTTTTGTTATCTGGGAGACATGTTATGTGCCGGAGGTGGGGCTGGAGTTAGCTCGGTTGCTAGGGTGAGAAGTGGTTGGAAGAAGTTCAGGGAGCTGCTGCCTCTCCTGACATTGAGAGGACCCTCCTTACATGCTAAGGGATCTTTGTATGCAGCATGTGTTAGGAGTGTGATGCTGTTTGGTAGTGAGACCTGGGCAGTAAAGGAAGACGATATTCGCAGGTTTAAACGTACAGAAATGACAATGATTATGTGGATGTGCAGTGCATCCCTGCGTGCAAGGCCTGGGGGGGCAGGGTTTACGATGGAAGAGTTGAGAGGTAGGATGGGACTGGAGTGTATTGGTGTTGTGATGAGGAGATGTAGGCTGAGGTGGTTTGGACATGTGGAGAGGATGGGGGATGATAATTGGGTACAGAGGGTGAGAGGTGTTAATATTTGGGGAGGGGTTGGGAGGGGTAGACCGAGAAAGACATGGGATGAGGTCATTAAGTGTGACTTAAGGGTTAAGGGACTGAACAGGGAGGCTGCCAGGGATCGAGCAGCATGGAGAGCCGCCATTAGGTGACCAAGGCCGACGCATGCAAGCATGTTGGAGCCTTCAAAAATTAAATGAAACGAAACAAAACGAAACAAAACTGTAATTTTATGTACAGAAGCAATTTCATGTTGACGATGGGGATAATATCAAAAGTCCCCCCAGCCAGGAGACCTGTTTTCTTTCACCTGGCAGTAATGACTTGCACGCATTGTAAACACTATAAATCATCGAAAAACAGTCAAAAGACATTCCTAATATTGAAATACTGTATGTACTATGAAGTACACTATAATTTTCTGTACAGAAAATTACAGTGTACTTAACTGTGATGATGATGGTGGTGGTGGTGATGAAGTAAAGAAATTATTGGGGAATACTGTACAATAATGCCCCCCCCCAAAAAAAAAGAAACAGTAACATGAAGCATGCTCCACTGTACTATACTGTACTCTGTACACTATACTGTACTTTCATCAATCAAAATTCTAGCAGATGACTCTGCCACAGAGAACAAAACAAAACTTTTGTCTCGTAGTAGGTAGGACAAACTTCACTTGGGAAGAAACAGTTGCATAAATTATTTTGTATTTTGTGTTAACTATTCCTTTGTAGCAACATTATTGTGCTTTGTAAAATAAACACATTTTCATCAACTCTTCGTGTTTAGTAGCACAATTTAATCGACTTTTCTTTCTAATACACTTTCATCAGTGCCTTAGCAGAACCTAACAGTCACTTGTACACTACAGTAATGTATACTTCAAAACACTGTAAAATCAAAGAAGAGAGGAGAGAGGAGGGCCAGCAATACAACGTGTCAGAGAGCCACAGCTGCACTAGAAGGCCAGCCAGGTTTTGGAGGGAAGCCCATCGCAATGTTGCCATTTAATAATAATTATGTTTTGAGGGAGGCATAGAGTGCAATGTAGGCTCATTGTACATTGGCACCATAGCAGCAGAGGAATACAATGCAGAGTGAGAGAACATCCACGTTCCTGCTGCCAGCCAATGAAAACTCTGCATTAGAATTCTCCCTACCCTGCCTTAGTCAATCAAAACTCTTCTACTCCCTACCACTGCATCTCCCCACCAACACCCTGTGAGCAGCTAGGCCTACCAACAGTCAATCCTCCCTCCCTCCCTCAACACTCCATCATGTTCAAGATTACAGCAAAGTGGAACCCCATTTTGCATACTGTTTTTCTTTATTTTCTTTTTTTGTGATTATGGCTGGATGTTCGATGATAACAACTGTCTCATGCAGGACAATAATGTACTTTTAGCAAGAAGAAAGGGTCCTTCATGATGGATGGTGTCAAGACTTTATGCTTACTGTCAGGTACCATTTTAATTCAGCCACTGGCTACACTGGACAATGTCACATGCCATGTAATGCCGAGACGGATAATAGGGAGTTTATTGTAATACTAAAATATGTTGCTAGTTATGAAGCAGTGCTACAGAAAGGATGTAGAACCACTGCATTTTTTTTTTTGTCACTGAGCCAGAGTACATGAAATTAACTACAAATGGCAGAGAATCTGGGTCAAATTAAGGTGAATATACATCAGTTCAAGGCCAATACTATCCAACTCTTAAACATAACACACAGAATATGGGTGAAATGCTGCAAAAAGAAAGCAGTTGTCCCACTATCAGGTATGACCTATTAAAGTCACTAGATCACAAAAATCCTGATACATACGCCAAACCTTATCACACATATTCTAAGTGGCAGACTTGCAAAATATGACTGTGAGATCATGTACTGTAGTAATGTAGCAGAAATAAAGATGCAGTGAAATATAACCACTGTAAATGACAAACACTGTGAAGCACAAAAATGGCAACAATACACACCATTGTCTCACACTTAACCTTGGGTGGCTCATGGGGATAGTTGGGACCAACTTTGAAACTGAAGACAAATCTCCCTCCTCTGTAGAAGCCCTGAAAGAGACAATAATATATTCAGTAATGCTATAAACAACTACAGTGCTTTTGTCTAACATGAAGATCCCTAATCCCTTTCATCTGACCTGATGGATGCTCTGACTAACCTGATGAAGATTCCTAACTTCTTTCAGCTCACCCGACAGATGATGGGCTCATCTGACTAGTAACTCAGAGAGCCATCCCTACCTCATATCTAAAGCTCATCAAATTTCATGTAACCAGTAACCCAACTCAGTATTAAAGTTGTGGAAATGGTCCAGTTCAGTCTGATAAAAACAAATAAACTATAACATAATACAAGAAGACCACCTTATATTTCGGTGGCATTTTCCAAAATATCACAACTTTTACCAATACAGTACCTGTAACTGGTACTTTTACCAATACAGCACCTGTAACTGGTACTGTATGCTTGGGAAAACTGTTAAATCTGCTGAAATGGTTACAGTGAAACTTTAAGTCAATTATTTTGTAAATTAGACCTATAACACAAACACAATTTTTATGCTGCATTTATGGATATGGTACACATAATCCAAACAATATCAGTGTACAAATGGCATGAAACAATCTGACACCACTAAGACAAATGCTGCAAAATGCTCACTGATCCAACACTACAATTGCAGCCCTACTTTCAATATGATGACGTATATCTCTTACTCGACACATTCCCTAACTTGTGCATAGTCTGTACTGTTATATGCATTCAGGTATACCCCAGTTTAATGATGCAATTGGTTAGGTAAAAACCCATCGTTAGGTGGGGTATCGTATACCGGGGTAGATTTAACGTGTAAAGTAATGGGATGCGTTTTTCAGCCTTGGGTTTCCCCACCAATCAAGTCCAAAATCCACCCAGATGAGCCCCAAAACAAGTTTGAAGCCAATCTAAAGGACCTAACAGCTGTCAAGGAAGCTAACCTGAGCCAAACACCTGTGATTGGAGATATGAATGGAAAAGTAGGGAATGAGAAGGTGGATGGAGTGGTTGGTGAGTGGGGTGTGCCTGCAGTGATGGATGAGAATGGCAGTGCTTTAGTGGACATTTGTGCTGGGAGGGGGTTGGTGATAGCCAATACCCTCTTCAGGCACAAAATGATCCATAGGTATACATGGCGAGTGGTGAGAAGAGAGGACGGGGGAATGAATGAACGGAAGGCAATGATTGACTATGTGTGTGTGGATGAAAGGATGAGAAGATGTATAATGGATGCAAGAGTATATAGAGGTTGGGGGAGTGGACTTTCTGACCACCACTTGGTGGTGGCCAGAATCAGAATCCAAACAAGATGGAGGAAGAGAAGAAGGGAAAGACAGGAGGAAGTATTTGTTACAAGGAGGGTAGAAAAGTTACAAGAGGATGGAATAAAGGCCGAATATAGAAGGGAAGTGGAGGAACGATTGGGTAAATATAGATTGGAGCAGATGGGGGACGTGGAGGGTGTGTGCAAGGTATTGACAGAAGAAATCTGTGCAGCATGTGAGGTGGTGTGTGGGGTGAAGAGGAGACGAAAGGGGGTTCAGGGAACAGCATGGTGGACCGAAGAGGTGAGAGAGGCTGTGGCACAAAAGAAGAAAGCATATAATGAGTGGATGAGAAACAGGGGCAACGAAGAAGCCGAGAGACGGACGAGAGAGTTATATGTAGTGAGGAGGAGAGAGGTGAAAAGATTAGTAAGAGAGAGTAAGAAGAGAGTGGATGAGGAATTTGGAAGGAATTTGAGTGCAAAGTGGAGGGAATGTAAGAAAATGTTCTGGAAGGAGGTAAAGAGAGCTAGACAGGGTGCCAACGAAGGCAGTGGGGATGTGAAAGATAAAAATGGTAGATTACTAGTGGAGAAGGGAGAAAAAGTAAACAGATGGAGAGAACACTTCAATGAACTGTTGAACATAGAGAATGAAAGTAATGCAAGTATAAGTGGCTGGGGAATGGCAGGGAGGAGGAGGGTTGTGAGAAGAGAGGAAGAAATCACCAGGATGGAAGTGGTGGAAGCAATGAAGAAAGTTAAAATGGGGAAAGCCCCAGGAATTGATGGAGTGTGTGGTGAAATGCTGAAGCATGGGGGAGAGATAGTAATAGAATGGATGTGGAAGGTGTGCAGATTGGCTTGGGAGGAGGGTAGAGTCCCGGAGGACTGGAAGTCAGGTATAATTATTCCTCTGTACAAAGGAAAAGGGGAAAAAGCAGTGTGTGGTAACCATAGGGGCATTTGCCTTCTCAGTGTAATAGGAAAAATATATGGTAGGATACTTATTGACAGAGTTAGGGAAATTACTGAGGAATTAGTTGGAGAAGAACAAGGAGGTTTTAGGAAGGGAAGAGGTTGTGTAGACCAGATATTCATTCTTAGATCCGTAGTGGAAAAGTTTCTAGAGAAGGGCAAGAAGTTGTATGCAGCCTTCATGGATCTGGAGAAAGCATATGACAGGGTGGATAGACAAGGTTTGTGGAAGGTATTAAGAATATATGGAGTGGATGGGAAGTTGTTGAAGGCAGTGAAGAGTATGTATGAGGGTGCTAAGGCTGCAGTGCGTGTGGATGGCAAACTGAGTGAATCTTTCCATTTGAAGGTTGGATTGAAACAAGGATGTGTCATGTCTCCATGGTTGTTCAATCTGTATATGGATGGGGTTATAAAAGAGATACAAGGTCGGGCAGTGGATGTTGGAGCGGCCCTAGTGAGAGAGGGCAGTGTTTGGAAACTACCTGTACTGTTGTTTGCAGATGATACTGTGTTGTTGAGTGAAGACGAAGGGGAGCTGCAAGGGTTGGTAGATGAGTTTGGGAGAGTGTGTAAGAAACGGAATCTAAAGGTGAATGTGGGGAAGAGTAAAGTGATGGTCTTCGAGAGAAGTGAAGCCAGTGAGTGTACAGTGAGATTGGATGGGAAGGATATGGAGAATGTGAGTGAATTTAAGTACTTGGGCAGTGTGATGAGTAAGGATGGTAGTCTGGAGGGTGAAGTGCTCGAAAGGGTGCAGCAGGGAAGGAAGGTTGCTGGTTCGTTGAAAGCAGTGATAAGAAACAGGGAGGTGAGCATGGAAGTGAAAAAGTTGTTACATGACAGTATTGTGATACCAACTCTGACATATGGAAGTGAAGCTTGGACCCTGTTGGAAGGACAGAAGTCAAGAGTGAGAGCAGTGGAAATGAGTTATTTGAGAGGAGCATGTGGAGTCACATGGAGAGACAGACTAACAAATGAGGAAGTGAAGGAGCGTTGTGGTGTGCTTGAGGACGTGATGGGAAGCGTTAGGAGAAACACGTTAAGGTGGTTTGGGCATGTGGAGAGGATGGAGAGTGAAAGATTGACGAGGAGAGTGTATGTGAGTGAGGTGGAGGGGGCGAGAGGGAGGGGGAGGCCGAGGATGAGATGGAGGGATGGAGTGGAGAGGTATATGAGAGAGGGGGGTGTGAGTTGGGAGCATGGTAGTGAAATGGCAGGGGACAGAGTGACATGGAGGCGATTTGTTTGTGGCCACCCCGTTCGGGATTGAGGCGTCTGGCAATAGATAGATAGATAGATAGATAGATA